>JAACYV020265190.1:3664-16030 GCA_009936425.2 Chrysaora fuscescens | reverse complement strand
GCTCCACTCAATATCCGCTAGCCTGTTTAATTCATCCATATCCTCTTCTTCTTCTTGCGGCTCGTTCCTAACCTGTCGCACTCGACTAGGCGGTGGAGAAGTAGCAGGCGTAGTAGGTGTTCTCTTCATTTCTTCTTCTTCTTCACGTGGCTCGTTCTTAATCTGACTCATTGGACTCGGTGGTGGTAAAGTAGTAGGTGTTGTAGATGTCAACTTCATGGTTTCAATAGAAAGCCTGGCACGTTTATCTAAGGTGTCCAAAGACTTCTTGAACTCGATGGTAGCGTCTTTAATCTCCCTCTCAAATTCGTTTGTAGCGATTTGGTTTTCTTCAACAAAACTTAAAAACTGCTTTACGGAGCTCCACTTTGCTGGGGTATTGTTTGAAATGCTTAAAGAAATTTCAAACAATACTCCAGCGAAGTGCTTTCCTTTTTTATAACAAATTTGTGAAAATTTTTCGTATATGACCAGTGCCAAATTCAGTCCATCATTTTTTTTATCTATCATGGCTCTATTGTCATTCAATTGTGTTTCATTTCTTCACCTTTCAATATTTTTTTCTGTACCGTCATAAGATGATAGACGTGAACTTCTGCACTATCTTTGTTGTTGCTGGGTCAAAAATCTTTGCAATATTGTGAATTTCTCGAATTTAACGGCAGCTGCCTTAAACGAGTCGCAGCTTTTTTTTATATCTTAATGAACACAGCTACGATTTTCCATTCCTTGGCGTATAGTTCATGTCATCTGCAAACATTTTTACTTTTCAGAACTTCATATGGCTTAGATCACTAACGAATAAACAATAATGGTCCCTGAACGCTGCCTTGAGGAGCTTCATATGTAACTGTTACCCAGACTGATTTACATCCGTTTTTGTTTTGACAACTCTGTGTATTCGATTCTCCAAAAATTGCAATCCAATTGCACAACTTTTCTCAACTACCACACACTTCGAGTTTTGTTATAATCGTGTGTGTGATATCAATCGAAAAGAGAAATTTCCCATGGGCGAGCACACAAATGTTTATGACAGAACTATGCAGAGTATCTATTAAGTATCAAATTTTGTAAAGATCCTGCTTTTTTAAGGTAAATATTAATTAATGTATTTTTGCGCTTCCACAGCTCCATTTTTTTTAGGGTAATCATGTAATTGTAAATTGTAATGTTTCTTCAATTTATACATGGTACTCTCTATATTGTGTTGTATTTTCTCGTCTTATCATTCTTTTTGAATTGCTTTGCGGTGTTTCTGTTTTACAATTTATTATCTAGATAATTCGCTACAAGGTATTCCAAAGTTTTTTGGATTCCGATATACGGCATCGGTACAGTGTCCCTTGCTCTCAAGTCTATTTCTACAATTTATTGAGTCTACAGCACTTTCTATGGTTTAAAGGTTTAACATAATACATTTTGGGATGGGTTCAAATAAATCGATTCTCCAAATACCTGTTGTTGAACTCGGCGAGTCTACCCCTCTCTTCCTGTTAGAAATTGTTAGCTTCTAAGCAAGGACAATTTCTCTGCTCTTGTCTGCTTCCAGGCAAAAAGGCAAAAGGAACCACCTGGCGTAGTCATGTCAAAACATTAAGAGGTAGGACCAGGGTTGCACTGCTTCGATTAGGACAAGGCTTTTCAGTGTTCTCTTTGTACTTAGTACGTGAACCCATACCTGAGGAAAATAGCAAGTAATCTGTATAATAAAAGTGACGTCACACTATCAGCAATCAACATCAATATTAACGGTGAAAAATATTTTCTTTGGGGGATCACGATCTATATTATCTGGAAATAGCAAAGAACGTGGAAAAATAAGGAGCACGCTACATGAAATACCCCATGTCTCCTCTAATTAGGAAAAATATTGTATTTCACTCCTGTTTGCCCCAAGATTTGTCCTGAAAAACCCAGCCTCTATTTCACGCTAAAACCACTGCATTTGCTTGCGCGCGCATGTATTATCCACGTGACCATGCCCGTGTGCCTTGTCCGATTCACCTCTTTTGAGCAGACCTCTGGAAGTCAAGGCCTTGAGAATCAGATTCAAAATGCTGTCGAGAAGATTGGCATCGTCCCTTCTGCGTTCTGCAGTACGAACCCTTCCAAAGGTAATCTTCAAACTACTAACTGTAAAGTATATTTATTGTAAAGCAACTTTAGTTGTTATGGAGCGAACCATTTTCCTGTATTTCAAGGCAGCCGCGACCCACCGTCTTGTCGGCCTACTGCTTTCAAGGCTATTTTGCTATCAGTTGTGGCATAGCATGTCCCGAGTTCCAATGTGTAAGCGAATTTTCGCTACTCAGCTAGGAGTTACAATATACATGGAAGCATCAAGGAAATACATAATTACCATTAGGAATGCATTAGAGTAGGAATACGTTTCAATAGTCTTTCAATTATTTTGTAGAAATTTTAATAAAATGCTATTAAAATTTCTTGAGAGACTTGAGAAAAGAACTACTAGCGTTTTTTGTAAGTTACACTCTAAAGATGAAATAAGTTTCAAAGTCCTTGGTGTGCTACTGTTAATGTGTGCTTTATTAATGTAGTGTTTTCCCTCCAACTTCTCTATTATTTAAATGCAAGAGAGCCCTCCCTCCCTGGAGATTAAGTTGCACATTGGAGCAAAATAATAGGCTAGACTCTTAGTCCTATGACATGTAGAATTTTAAATTATTATAATACGCAGCTACATTGTTCCTTTATCTATCCTATTGAACATATATATGAGATAAGAACATGGGTTATAAATGTTGCATTTTAAATATATTTTTCTTTTTGAAGGGATGCCAAGGTGCTGCTGGTGCTGCAGCTATTGTTGCAAGGAAGCATTTGCATACCACTCCGTCTGTCAAAGGTATTTGACACTTTTTTACTCATCATTCTTAGTTATTATATTTATGTGTTAAATTAATTTTATGTATTGTCTGAATTTAGAAGAGAAAAACAACAGTTCTCAATTTTCATCCCCTTAAAACTTAATATAACCAAGAATTTCACTGTCATATCTTAAGAATCAATATTATAAAAGTTTAATGGGGGGCTTTTAATCAAAAATTTTTATCTTGTGACATGCTTTGACCCTAACAAAGCATGTCACAAGACTGTTACTTTCTGATACATTTGGTTTCCCAAGTCTGATGCATGTCAAATATATGTGTTTTCTTGAAAAAGTGAAGGCTTAAAGCTTCTTCTATAACTGTTTCAAATTTGTAAAAATTGTCCTGCCTAATATAAATAACATTAGAATCAGAGGATAGTTGTGGAAAATGGAATTGAAAAGATCTGAAATATATCAATATTGTTAACAAAATTACTGTAAAATTTGAAGTTACCTTCAGTTAGCTGAAATTTCTAGCATGTCATCTGACCATGATATTTATCTCTCTAATATATAGCCAAGTAATAAATGATTGTTGGGTGCAAGAGCACTGTTTGTAGCACATTTTGACATCAGGTTAAATCTGCATGTAAATCAAAAGAATGAAATCTTCAATGATCTAATGATTAATCAACTACTGGATGTACAATTTTGTTAGAGTTTTGTGCTTGCAAGTGCTAATAGGATTCAATGAGAGATATCTTAGTGTGGCATGTTTTGAGGTTACAAATTAAATCAAAAGAATGTAAATAATTGGAACTTCAATCTTTATTATCTGTACACTTGTTTATATACTAATTTTATGTATAGCAACTGCTGAAGTAGCCAGCATTCTTGAAGAAAGAATCCTTGGCACATCTAGCAAAGCAGAATTAGAAGAAACTGGTAGGGTATTGTCAATTGGTGATGGTATTGCTCGTGTTTATGGCTTAAAAAATGTCCAGGCAGAAGAAATGGTGGAATTTTCTAGTGGCTTGAAGGTCAGTTATTTACAATCAATGTGTTGTTACCTAAACATAAAAATGTTAGAAACATCCATTGTAAAAAAAATGGAAACTAAAATTAATTTAGGCACTTAATTATTTAATTGTCCAAAAAAGAGTGGTAAACAGCTTTCTTCTATGCCAAAAACCATATTCAAGACCTTTTCGCATATGGCAGCTTTAATTTAAGTTGAACTGTTTGAGTGAACTGAGCAAGTGGGGTAATAGAATAGGAAAGCGTCTTTTGATCAATAAGAGGAAAAAATTGTCATTATTAATGGCTTTATTTTCTTACGTTGAATTGATGTGAATAGCTATTGTACTAAAAGTATTTCTCAAAATGTACATTGTAAACATGTTTAGTCAAAATATAATTATTTGATTCTATTTCATTTCTTTTTTATTTTTTTATAAATTTGGTATGTAGGCTGAGATGACCCTGAACATAATTTCAATTTCATAACTAGAAGTATCTTCCAATATTGAATAAAAGTAACAAAAATGGAATGAACTTATTTTGTTTCATAAATTGAAGACAGCTATTAATATTACAATGAAGAAACAGTTACAGTTAACAAATGCAAACCAGATACAAAGATATATCATATAAGATAAACTTAACTATTGATAGATAATTATGTTATGCAACACCAATTTCTACTTCGGAAGAGATTGTCAGAGGACAAAATTTTAGTTGTTGTACCTTCAGGCCACTGGGTTTATTATGAGTTATATATTTGATAATTTTGATATTATTTATGAGTACTGATGACTTAAATGCCTACCAGATTAAAATTAGGTACAACTTCTTTCTGTGTGTAGGGTATGGCTTTGAATTTAGAACCCGACAATGTTGGTGTTGTCGTATTTGGTAATGATAAGCTCATCAAAGAAGGTGATGTAGTAAAAAGAACAGGAGCAATTGTTGATGTGCCAATTGGAGAAGAGCTTCTTGGACGTGTTGTAGATGCCCTTGGTAATGCAATTGATGGAAAAGGACCCATCGCATCCAGCACCAGGGCTCGTGTTGGTCTGAAGGCACCTGGAATCATCCCAAGAACATCTGTAAAGGAGCCTATGTTAACTGGTATCAAGGCTGTAGATAGCTTGGTGCCTATTGGAAGAGGCCAAAGAGAATTGATCATTGGCGACAGACAGACTGGGTAAGACTTGATTCTTCTTGCTTATCATACTGTTTCTATCATTTGTACATGTACTGCTACTTTTTAAGGAATCAGAGTTTTTACTGTTCTAAGAAATCATGTTACTTTTAACACTGTTGAAACACTTTCATTAATTTTTGCAGAAAAACCGCCATTGCTATTGATACAATCATCAACCAGAAGAGGTTCAATGAGGCAAGCAATGAAAGTAAGTCATGTTGGATTTCAGAATTCTTTAAACAATAAGAAATAGTCCAATTGGAATAAAGCCTTCCTGCTGTTGCGTGGTATTTAGAACTTTTCCCATGGAACCATTTTGTTTGCACTGCTTATTTTTAAATGAGAATGATTTTTCTTTGTAGAGCAAAAACTTTATTGTATCTATGTTGCAATTGGCCAAAAGAGAAGTACTGTTGCTCAGCTTGTGAAGAGACTGGCTGATGCAGGTGGGTAGACCTGAGATTTATAAACAGGTCTAATTGAACAGAATGGAACGGATTTCATTTGTACTGTTGTTCAGGAACTGCAGTAGAAAAAATTAATGTTTGCATTAAATAAAGCATTGTTTATAATGTAAACTTTTGTCTCTAGATTATTATTAGACTGATAGAAACATTAAATATCTAAGATTATCAAACAATACACAGCACAAATTATAACTATGTTTGTTACTCTCCAGATGCTTTGAAGTACACTGTTATTGTCAGTGCCACTGCTTCTGATGCTGCTCCACTGCAGTACCTGGCTCCCTACTCTGGTTGTGCCATGGGAGAATACTTCAGGGACAATGGAAAGCATGCACTTATCATCTATGATGATTTGTCTAAGCAGGTTGGTAGTATTTTTGGTACTTTTGCAGATCTTAAACAGAAAACCTTCAGTGCTAAGACTAGGCAGGTTTTGCTGGCAATTTAGATCATTCTTTAATATATTAAATTTGCTTTAGATCTTGGTGGATTTACAAAATGTTTGATAGTTTAATCAATATTATACCTAAACTTTTTTTAAATATTTATTTAAGCATTTTCTTGTTTTGGTCTTCATTTCCCAGCAGAGATGCTGCCTATATTTGCATTAGAATTCACTCTCTTAATCTCCTCTGCAGGCTGTTGCATACAGACAGATGTCCCTTCTGCTGCGTCGTCCGCCAGGTCGTGAAGCCTACCCAGGAGATGTGTTCTACCTTCATTCCCGTCTTCTTGAAAGAGCTGCTAAAATGAGTGACAATTTTGGTGGTGGCTCACTTACTGCTTTGCCTGTCATTGAGACCCAGGTATGTCATTGTTTCTAATTGGGTTCAAGCCCTAAAAATATTTCATATGAATATAATCTGATGATTTCTTGCTCAGATGCATTGCTCAAGTATGTCTGACTAACAGACACATCCCACAGTAACTGTTGATCCTGAAGTATCTGTTAGATGGGAGACTGCAGTGTGGTGGTAGGCAAAATCAAGCCTTTTGCACCTTTCATGCTAAAGTCTGTGACTCAAACCCCAGATGAGTATGGAATTTTAGGTGGAAACAAATCTCTCTCTGGCTAAGATGATCACTTCAATTGTTGGGCCTGTCTTGTGAAAATTGTACTTTATCAGGCCTAGTGATAAATATTTCAGCAGGGTGGTGTTAGTAGCTCCCCAAAAAGTGCAGAAGAGCCTTATTATTAAGTGGAAGTTTTGAAATTCAGAGCAATTCAGATACCTTGAATAATTGAGTGAAAAGGTCAGATCAAAAGTTTGATTTAAATTTTGTTTTTGCTAATTTCCATTTTTCAGGCTGGTGACGTGTCTGCTTACATTCCAACCAATGTCATTTCCATCACTGATGGCCAGATCTTCTTGGAAACTGAGTTGTTCTACAAGGGAATCAGACCTGCTATTAATGTTGGTTTGTCAGTCAGCAGAGTAGGATCAGCTGCCCAGACTAAATCCATGAAGCAGGTAGGGAAGCTTTCATGAATTATTTGGTTGTTTGCAGATTTTGCAACATATAAAATCATAATTAAGACATGATATAACACATTTCAGTAGTAGGCACGTTTGTTAATTGGTCGCAGTTGGAATCTAACCTAGAACCTTTCAGGCCAAAACAAAAGGCAGCTGGCAAATCCACTTGACTGCAGTTTTTAATGAATTATCCAGGGTCTAAGCCTTTTCAGCATGTCTCTCTTTTGCAGTCAAGGTGTTTCTTTCTGTTTCCAACTCAAGCCATAATCTCAAGCCATAAGCTATATAGAGAAATATTTTAAAAAGTGTGCTCAATAACATGCTTACAGTAAAAGGAGGTGGTACTTTAATTTATACTTGATTTGGCATTTTAAGTTAACCTGCTGTTGTGGTATATGTTGGTTTTACTTCTAAGGAATAACTGTAATGAAAGTTGGTTCAATTCAATTCAATTCAATTTTCTTTGTAGAATACAAAACTTAAAAAACAATGCATACTTAATATAAAAATTGCATTCTACACGACCCAAGAAAAGCAGGGCTTATCTAGCTTGGGCTGTTAAATAAGACAAATAATAAGGTTAAATACAATATTGAAAATATTAATAAGAAACAACAAGATGAAATAACAATAACAAGTCAAAAGTGAGCTAGTCAAGTGACTAATGTAATGAAGGATTTAACAGCTATTGATAATAGTTTGCTTTAATTTAGTACTAAAGTTTTTGGAGTTAGGTTAGAAATTTATTTAATGATGAGGGGATGTTATTCCAGAGGCAAGTTCCCACATCTCATCTGCCATATTGAATGAAATGTGATAATGAATAATATGAATGCTTTCTTATAGGTGGCTGGCTCAATGAAACTTGAACTTGCCCAGTACCGTGAGGTAGCTGCATTTGCCCAATTCGGCTCTGATTTGGATGCTGCCACACAGGCTTTGTTGAACAGAGGTGTTCGCTTGACAGAATTGCTTAAACAAGGACAATATGGTAAGCTAATTTTTTGGTTTCACTTTAGATTGAGTGTTTGCTAGAAGGAGGCAACTATCAATCTAGGCTTGCATATTCTAATTTTTCGCAACATATTGTTTTTTGTATTTGAACCATTCCCGGTGGGAGCTCAGTTGCATCCTACTTCTCGGTGATGAAATCTTATATTGATACCCTCTGAAGTTAAGACAAAATTTCCGCATTGAATTACAGCATCCCGCAAAAAAATTATGTTGTTAAAAAGATGTTCTCGTTTGGAAGCACTTTTCCTGCTGAGAATAGGGGGAATAGTTAGCCACTTTGAGTGCAATTTACTTAAATTGCAGTAAGCCTTCTGCAATGTTCAAAGTAAAGAAAGGTTTTAATTTTGGGGTGGGCAATTCATACTATTCACTATGAAACTTTTTTAAATTAGGGGAACAAAATCTTCAGGTAGGGGCACTATACTTGTTCTAGGTTGGCAAGGAGTGAAACTACCCTGTTATCTATCATTCTTTATTTTTACTCTTAAAAAAAAATTCCTGTCTTTTTTTACCTTATTTACTGGGGAGATAAACAGAAGTTGCTTTACCTTTTTCATCAATATTTCTTTTAGTGCCTATGGACATTGCAGAGCAAGTAACTGTCATATATGCTGGAGTCAGAGGATATTTAGACAAGCTTGATCCATCAAGAATCACAGCATTTGAAAGTGCATTTGTAAAGCATATCAGATCTAGCCAGCAAGAACTACTTAAAACAATTAAAGATGAAGGTTCCATCTCTGAAGCTAGCGATGAGAAACTTAAGGCAATTGTCAAATCCTTCTTGGAGTCATTTGAATAAATTTGAAACAAATGAACAATTTTAGGTTCTAGACGTGAACATTTTTCATTGTTTTGTCACTTTTCCTCAACGTTGTAAATGTGAAATTCTTGTCTCTGAATTAATTTGAAATTTGCTTTGCTCAAGTTCATATGAACAAGAGAGTGTGCTTAGAAGAGTATCAATTGTTATCTTTCAGAGTATTGATATGTCCTGTTTGAAAAAAGATATATACAAACATCAATTTTTTGTTCGATTTTATGTATTGATTGTTGTAGCTACGATGTGGCTGTAGCGTGTGATCTTTCAAGTAATATCAATCTTAATATTTGTTGCAATGCCTGCCAAAATTTCTTGGGTCACCTAGAATATGGGACACAGAATCACTGTTATATATTGTTTTTCTACTTAAACTTAACAAAAAACCCTTGCTTTTTAAATAAAGTTGGCTATCTGATAACTTAGTAAACAACTACCTATCGGTGAATGTATTAGATGATGCATGGATGCGAATACAACCAGATAAAACTACTAAAATTGTCTGCATGCAGATTGAATTTTTTTTATGAAGCTCAGGCCGAATGCTCTCGACTTCGACATATATCTTGCATTGTTGAGCCTTGTCGAGCGGAGGGTGGCCAAATGTTCTTGACTTCAACTCGACTTAAATTGATTTCGCGGCAGCCTCGACTTAATGTTTTACTTCCTGTGCTCGTACAACCTTTGCTGCAGTAATTGTCTTGAAAATTGTTTAAACTGCTCATGCGCAGGCTCTGCATTGTCGAGCGGAAAGTCAAGCACCTTGCCAAACGCTCTCGACAATACCTCCAACAATAGACTTTGACATGTATCTAATTTGAATCCACAATGCTCAACATCACCTGACATCGCTATACAAGGTGCCCAACCGCTCTCGACTTTACACAAATTTTGAGCGCTGTCGAATGAAAAATCGAGTGCGTTTGGCCGGAGCTTTAGAGTGTAAGATCCCGTTTACACTATGTCAGTACGAAAGAAATACAATCGTGACGTACAAGTTTGGTACCTGCGCAAACAGAAATTGCGCACCTAGGAGAAGTCATTACACACTTCTATTGCAAATTTTAACCTCAATTTGCTTTATTCCCGAGGTAAATCCGGCATAAAACAGTACCGTATTCAGCTGTTTACACTAGGCAGTATTCAAACGAAGCGGTTAGCGTTCCGTATTCATTTCATGCCGTATTCATGTCAAAACTGTGCCGGTATAATGTAGGAGCAAGGCCAAAACGGCACAGTTTGGTACCGTATTCGTTTCGTATACGAGTGATGTAGACGGGGTCAAAATCAACTATCAATTTATCAATGGAGGTAGGAGCAGTGAGTAGTGAGTGGTGAGAGCCAGGGGCCTGGCATTTACTAAATAGCCAGCCGAATTTTCAATATAAATTAATGAAATAAGTAAGAATGATTTATTTCTGCACAATCATCTAAAATACTTACAACGTGGTGTTAAATCCCTTAAAATATACATGATATGTATAGAATACCATAGAAATATACGTGAAATGTATAGGGTATAAGATGCCGGATAAATAATTGGGGATATAGCTAGTGCTGTGGAAGATTCTTTGAGGTACATCAATATATATTTATAAATGCATAAATAAATGCACATAAAAATAAATACATAAAAAATACAGAAATAAATGCTTTAAATGCATAGATAAATGCATATAGGCATATAGGCATATAGGCATATAGGCATATATAAAAAATAAACCACCTACCTGCCTGTTTTCATAACTAGCTACTTAGCTACATCGCTGAGAAACTTGACTTCTGCTGATCGCTCTATTGCCCTTGATCTCGCAACCCTTGCCTGTAGAAGAACGAGGAGAGACATGGTAATGGTTTTTAAATTTATGTAAGGTATCGTTGACTTGAAGTAGCTATAAAAAAATTCTACAAGTTAATCAAAACCAAAACAAGAGAACATAAGGCGAAACTTCTTTTTTCAAAGAATCGTAGCATCGTGGAATGAGTTACCCGAAGAGATGGTCAACGGTATTACATTTTGAAAAAAATTATGATAGCTTCCACTGTGAACAAAAATACAACTTCTAGGGTTTTATAGGCTGTAAACCTCCTATTCCCTTATTCGATATCTATCCCCTATCCCCTATGACTTTCTCGATTGTCTTCCTAGCCTAAATTATAAGGAAAACCTATATGATGCCTACATGAAGTGTCTTTCTCCTAAACTGAAACTAATTATGTATGATAATGGTAAGTCAAGACAGAGCTACAGTATTTGGTGATATTTATAGGCATTGCTACCTAATTGCATATTACCTAATTTTTATGCATTGCTACTCCAATAGTGAGTTTCCCCCGAGAACCCCTGACGTCAAAGCAACATTTTATCAGCTACAGCAACAACATTTCCCAACAGAACAGATGGCAGATAGCGGAGAGGATAGGGAGAGATAAGGCGCAACGCCAAAGTAACAGCAGGGCTGGAGAAGTAGATGTGAGAAAAAGGCCTAAAATTGCATCCTGCACTTTCATTTGCTGTGAATGATGTCTTCACATTGTGGAAAAGCTTTTCTTTATTTTTACAATCTCGTTTATTTGGTGAGTTATTTATCAATATTTTTATGTTTTTCGACAAGTCGGAAATAAATATTTTTGTGCTTGTTTGATGTGTGGTACAGGCTCAGGTTCTCTCTTGTTTGTCTTATTGGACGCCCCTTATTTAGCTGTTTTTAGACTTTGATAAACATGAACCTCCCTGTTTCGTCGCAGTTGGAGAATCCCCAGACCCCAAGGTGTTCTATCGATACAATTTGGCTCTATACGTGCCCCTCCCCTTCATCAAAAATCACTTTTGATATGGTTAACTAACATCAAATGTAGTGTAAGCAATAATTCGTAAATATTCAACAGGATCTTACTCCTGTTTCTTTAGGTTAATGTAAAGGCATTCAGGTACCATAGAGCTTGTCACTTAACTTATCTCAAAACAAAATTTGAAGTTAAACAATTTTTTAGATTAAAACATGATTTTAAAGCTACATTTTTCAAAGCTAGGTCTAATAATGAACCCCGTTTTCCCTCCCATTTCACATACTCAGCCTTCCAAATTTTGAGTTGCTCTGTGGTCCCTGTGGTGTGATGAATTAACAAGCCTGAATAGAAAAATCTTGCTTGATTTCTCATATTTTTGTATGCGATGATGTTTTGCATCTTGTAAGCTAAGGTATTCCCTTCCTGAGCTAAACCATATACCTTAACCTTGAATCAATTAACCAACCTGTGTTAGATTCATTACTTTTGTTTGGTGACTTAATGCAGCCCATTGTTTGTTAAAACATTCCTAATACACCGAGCATTTCAGTTTAAGTTGCATCTCTTAATTTATTCTGCTTTGCACTCTAGAACCTTTAGAATAAACACCTAATTTGACCTTAATTAACTCGAATTATTTTATCTAATTTCACTGTTTAACACTTACATGCCCTTAAATTTTACTGTTTTACATTTCTATTGTTGTTCATTTGGATTTTCAATTTTTTCTCAGGGATTTTCAGCTGTGCTGATATATT
>JAACYV020265078.1:0-35181 GCA_009936425.2 Chrysaora fuscescens | reverse complement strand
ACCCTCCACTGTACTTCGCATCCACCACTGTACTGCACACCCACCACTGTACTGCACATACGTTATCCCCGGTGATTATACTTATTTCATCAGGAATTGTTATTTTCTTTTTTCTCTAGTGCCTACAAGTTATTATCAGAAGCTGCAAACCTAGAACACCAAGGTGCGATGGAGAAAACAGCTTATGCTTATTTGGTATGTTGCTATATCTTTCTTGTACTATTTTTCTATTAGAATACCACTTTATTTTCCCAAACGTCCAAATTCTGCTTGCATTATGTCGTTTTATTTACGAAAATTTCCTTCGAGTTTTCGAGAAATTCTTCGACGAAGTTACCTGTTTTTATTGGCCTACCTTTCCGATGGTCTCAAATGTTGTTTACCCACTGTTACAAGACAAAGGACGCATTCGTCTCTTGCCTTTCAAATGTCAATCTGATTGCTGTTCTGCTATCTTTCAAATGTCAAATGATGCGTGGTCGCCATGACAGCTCTCAAGTTGACTGTGGATTTATATATGCACGGAGTTTGCCAGGAAAGGACCTTGGGAACTAAGTGAGCTGGAATTATGTGGAAACGAGGACCTACAGTATATCCACCCAAGAGCGGAGGCGCCGCGCAGCGGAAAAATGAAAATATCTATAATATGATTCTTTTTCTCGGGGTTTCAGTGATTTAAGGATGGAAACGACACAGGAACCTCAGCGACCTTTCCAGCGCGTTAGAAATGAATGTTGTTATTATAATAATTCTTTTAATCGATGTTACAGCGGTTTATGGATGGAAACGACACAGGAACCTCAGCGACCTTTCCAGCGCGTTAGAAATAAATGTTATTATTATAATAATTCTTTTTATCGATGTTACAGCGATTTAAGGATGGAAATGACACAAGAACTTGAGTCAAGAACTCGCGTCAGAAATAAATGTAATAATTATAATAATTCTTTTCATCGAGGTTTCAGTGATTTGAGTAAATGGCAGCGACGCACGAAACTTCAACGGCATTTTTCATTAGAAGGATACCTTTATATGCAATGAATGTAAGAGTGTATAATCTGATTAAGAACAGAAAATAGCATGAATCCTGTATCCGATTTATTTCACTTTACCCCACAACCAAACGAGAACAAAACAAAGCTAGCTCACTACGTAAATGCTAGCATGATTAAATTGTTATATCTTTCTCTGTGATTGTGCTCCTGCTATTATTTTTATCCATCGTTGCACTGGAAAAAATCTTTTTATAAAAGTAAATTTGTGCACCCATGCATAGCCGAGGCAGGCATAATTGACAGCTGCTTGGTGACCATGGATTCATTGAAATTTGAAAGGGACCATAGAAGATCGCATTGCAGTGGACATAAGCAGAGGTTTTGAGAAGACTACTGGAAATGACTCGATCAGCCAACATCGAAAGTTGTTTTGGATCGAATATGGAAAGGCCAACAAAATGAATTACATTCGACACTGCTCAGACAGTGGGGCATCACTTGGGGACCGCCGGCGGCTAGAGGGGGACGTGCAAACAATGGAAGCCGTGTTACATACAATCACTAACTAACTACGGCGCCGCTGTGCTGCACCTCTGATCGTGCCCAAGTTTTATCTCGGAAAGTTGGCTTCTAACTCTATTAGCTCTAGAAACCTACAAAAGCCTAGCTACTGTAGCCTGTATAACACGTAGCTCCAGCCAAGTTTCACTGCGTGTACCGATGCAGGCATTCTACATTGTCGCTGATTTTTTTGTATTGAATATTTTTATCGTATTTGTTTTAATAATTCTTCATTATCGAACGCTTTTCTTGCTTCTCTCAGCGACTGTTAGAAAACAATAATGGACCGAAAACAATAAGAAATATTTCTACATTTGTTTAATTTTTATTATCGAAAATTAAGGAAAAACGGAAATATTTAGACATTGAAATCATGCAATTGGGCCTTAAGTTTTGGCGATTTTATTGTGAGATTATGCAATTCGGCTTTTAACTAAATGGATTTGGCAGTGATATCAGGCAATGACCATGGATGCCTTGAAATTTAAACGGCACCATAGAACTTCATCTTTTGACTGTGACCCACAGCAAAACCATACAGGAAATTTCATCGTATTTTTACTCGAAAACTCAAAGGAAATTTACGTTGATAAAATGATATAAAGCAAGCAGATGTTCGAGGCTTTGGAAGTGCAGGGTATTTTTATTTAACATGCAACCCGCTAGAAGCAAAGGTCTGCTGCAGTAGTCACGGAAATTTGTTTTAGATAAAAGATGGCGTGGCCGGAAGAACAAAGTTTACAAAATAAAATTGATTTGACACTGCTCAGCGAAGGGGTGAATCGAGAGAAAAAGAAAGAACGCCGACTGCTAGAGGGTGCAGCTCGAACAATGGAAATCTGGATACATGCACACAAACATTAGTGGATGTGACGTTTTCGGTCTTCTGTGCAAGGAGTGAATTGTAGCCAAGAAATTTGAAAAAATTACTTTCTGTGTCGGTTTCGGTCTTCTTGTAACTTGTAACTAAGTAATTTTAGCTGGCATCTTTTCTTTTACCACGTTCTCTGCTGTAATTTGTATTATCACTGAAACCTTGAGAAAATAATTATTATATAATAGAATATAATTTCTAACGCGCTCGGCGCCGCTTCGCAGCGTCTTCGCTTAAGTTCCTGTGTTGCTTTCATTCTAAAATCATTGAGACCTGAAAAAAGAGAATCATTATAATTATTTTATCTTATGTTTTACGACTTCTTCCGCAGTAATTCGAAATATGTTGTTTTATTTACTTAAATTACTGGAACCTCGAGAAATGAATTATTATGATTCTTATAATTATTTCTAACGGATCGATCGACATTTCTATTATATTCTCACGGATCAATCGACATTTGAAAGGCAGCAGCACAGAAAATTGTATTAACATTCGATAGGCAACATAGAAATGCGTCCTTTGTCTTTGTTTGGAAAAAACAGCAAACCCATACAGTGAATTTCATCGGAGATTTACTCAAAAATTCAGAGGAAATTTACGTAAATAAAACGAAATAAAGCAAGGATACACTCGAGGCTTTAGAGGTGGGAAAGAATTTTTCGAAAAAACGCAGCCTGCTCGAAGCAGAGATCTCAATCAATATGGCGGAAGTGCCTCACAAAGCCAAGATGTAAATTTGTTTTAGATCGAAAATGCCGAAGCCGGGAGAAGAAAGTTTACAAAATAAAGTAGATTTGACACTGCTTAGGCAATGGAGGCAGACGTGCAGGGGCAAAAAGAACGAGCGCCGACCGCTAGAGGGTGCAGCCCCAAACAAAGGAAATCGTTATACATACATACACACATAAAACATACATGCATACATACAAGCAATTGCGCACTTTAATATAGATTATATATCTTCACACTAAATTACCAAGGGCCTGAATTCAAGCTTACCGATACCATTTCTATTGATCTTCTATTCTGCTCATAATTGCTCAATGAAATTCTCCATTTCGTGCTGTGAGTTTGATAAAAGAGCAACAACCATATAGCTTTTTGAAATAAAGTGCATGCAGCGATAGAATGGAGCCAGTTTTTTGCTTCAACTGATACATCATACCCCACTTAAACTAAGACTCACTATTCTCTAGCAAAAAACTAGCCTATTTTCCGTCCATCAAATATGCAAGACCTGGGGGCTGGGTGATAGGGCTGCAGCGAGGCAGAGCTTTACTCTAATTATACACATTAAAATTTTAGCTTTTGTTGATTTTTTGTGATATTCTTTGTTTTCGAATAAATGCCTTCCTTTAAAAGCTGAAGACATATAGTTCATTGCTTTCATAAATCGTAGGCATACTTCTCTTAACACTTTGAATTCTGTTAATTTGGTGAATGTCTTTTCTTTAGACTCTTCTGCTCTTAAATATTCTCTAAAGAACCTCTTTAGTGATAATTTTAAAATTGTTAACTTTGCTCATTTAGAACTTCTAGATATTCATTACAGTTGTTCAACATCCAATGTTTGTTAGAGTATATGATCAATGATTTTGTCAATAGGAAGAAAGACGTCTTTGATGTGATTCCAGCCTCATTTAAGGTTTTGGCAGATGCAGGGTCGTGGCCGAAGGGCCCTAACAATTAGTTTACTTTAGATACTAATTTTATTACAAAAGTTCAGTCGTTATGAACTTTCCTTTACAACTCGAAGTGGGTAAAAGGGATTATTGTCTTGGTTTATTACTAAAGAAAATACATTCGCCATCGTCATTCTTTTGCAGCTTGGGTACTACTTGGCCAGAAATATCACTATGTCGGTTCAGTTTTTCCACAAATTAGCTGAAAAAGGATCTGTTGTCGGGCAACAGGTATCTTCAATTCTTTGGCTTCGTTACTTACTATTACTCCCCTACTATTTATTTCGATAAGATCTAATTATTCCAGTGTGACTGAAAAATAAATTGTCAGTATAGCTACTTGCTGTATGGTTTTCCAGCTTCTGCCAGCACTGCGTTTTCGTTAATTTACTGTGGTATTATACTACTTTAGGTTTGCTGCTGTTTTTTAATTGCTGTTTTTTATACAGAATTAACAAGGCGAAGCTGTAAAAAAAAACTTGTCAATCTACCGAGGGTCGAATAAATAGGTTTTACTGTACCTATCTCCGTGTCGTAAAATATTCGAATAAATAGAAAAATTCTAGCTATAGAAAGTTTTCAAATTGCAACTTAATCAAAAACTCAATGGCTGAAACGAAACAGCTGGTTGCAGTATAATACATTATAATTTCTGCTAATTAAATCTTCAATAGTCGGTAAGCCCCGGTTGAAAAAAAATCAGACGGCAATACTTTTGAATAGTTTTGCATAGTAACGGCTTTACCGCGTCATCTAAAGGATAAGGTAATAAAGGGAGTAAAATATTTCATCTTCATTGTTTGTAGTTCTATACCCTGTGAAAGTGCTTCATATTCGGTTTTGCGTTGCGTGTATTTGATGTTTGGTAAATTGGTAGCAACCAGCAATATGGTTTTGATAGCAAATTATGAGCATTAAGAAGTCCTTGTAATATACTTCGCAACAATTTTCTGTTATTTTCTTTTTATCATTTAGGGACTTGGCTATCTCTATGGAACTGGAACAGGTGTTAATTCAAGCCAGGCCAAAGTATATTAAAAATTTTCAACATATATTATTTTGCTAGCAAATTTGAGCGTATCACAGAGACGTTGTTTGTCGAATATTCTTGACAAAAGAGCTTTTTTCCAAGGCTTAAATACACTGCGTTATAGATTCGAAAAGTACTTAAAGAAATTCATTCAATGAAAAAGGGCACTAGGTTTGAAGATTCGATTGATAATACTAATATTGCTCTTGTGATATTGTGCTGCTGATTTATTTGTTGCCTCCTTTTTTTGAAGGCTCTAGTTTACACAACCTTTGCGGCTCTTGGGGGTGATATCAAAGCACAGATGAATTTGGTTTGTTTTTACATCTACTTTTTTATGCAGGACTGTTTCATTTTCTTTAAAATGTGATATTTGCTATGGAAAAGATTTTAAATCAATTTGCATTCCTTGGCAAACTGGAGATTTCGGCGACTCGACATTTTCTTTTCTGGCAATCAGCAGTAATGTTTCTAGATTTCTTTATTTGTTTTGTATTCTAATTTAGGGGTATCGTTATTGGGGAGGTGTAGGTGTTAGTCAAAGCTGCGAAGCTGCTCTCACGTATTACAGAAAGGTGTCAAAAAAAGGTAACTAGCCCTACTAAAGACTTTGAAGTGATTTTCTTGTTTTGCATCTGTTTGTTTTTCATTTTTGTCATTGCAGCACTGCGACGGTTTTTTTTCTTCTGAAGAATCATTGATCATTTCGTTTTATATTCCCTAGCTTTTTGTCACCCCATGTTGTCTTTGTACCTTATTCGAATCCTTTTATCACATATTGATTAACTGTAGCTGATCTTGTTATTAATATTTATTTTTCCATCCAGAAAACATGGTAGCTATATGATTGTGTAGTTATCGTGCGGCACAAAGTATTTAGAGATTTTTGAACCTTGTTTATTAACCCTATTCGTACTGGGAAATTTTTTACCAACTTTGTACTAGGGTATCAATCTATTGTCTATCTAATTAAACTATCATAATGTAATTAGTTTGTGATTTGTTGCTAGGCAATGTGTTTTATGAAGGTAAGTGAAAAACAATATTATGACATCATAGAAATAATAAACTGCTAAACAATAACAAACATAAGTAAATTATACATCAACTGAAAGGTCTACCGACTAACTTAATGGTGCTAATTTGAAGACAATCAGTAGCAAATTGCTTGAGTAATTGCACTTTGAAATGTTTTCTTTAAGGCTACTCGTTAACAGAAGTAATTACCTGGTCACATGACTAATCAAATTTGAAAAACAATTGTCAAAATGTTCGTAGCTAATATTTTAGAAAAGTCAAAATATCTCAGCATTTTAGTTACTACAGCCTTTCTGCGGCAATCAATTGTTTGGTAAGTACGAATAGGGTTAAGGTCGTGCTTTGACCTCGTGGATTCTAGCTCAGCCCTCGGGACACAGTTACAAAATTGAGCCCATGTAAGCAATTTGCAAAGGTGATTAGCCATAATTATGCATTCACGAGAGCCCCTCGATCTCTATTATTGAAGTTCAACTCAAACTCAAACAGAAGCTGTTGATTTAAAAATACGTAACTAAATTCGTTCTTATCAATGTATTAATGATTCAAATACTTTCGATTATTTTTTGCTGTTATAAGTGTAATTTGGACGTTTCTCTCTTTTCATCCTTTTTCCCACTAGAGGAATCCCTGTAATGTTTTCACCTTTTTCAAAGTTAATAAAGTTGGGGTCCATGCCAAGTCAAACGCATCGAACTGAAAAAACAGCGCTTCCTGTTGAGCTTTCTGTTGGTTTCTATTACTGCTTTTCGGAATGGAAAAGTGTTCACGAGCTAATGTTGAATACTCACAGTATAGCGAATCAGAACACCATGTCAGAATCATACTTTTTATTTTCACACATAATAAAGTAAATGTTTCTACTTTAATTAGTTGCAGAAGAAATACAACCAATGGGTAGTCCTGCCGTGCATAGAATACGATTGTATGATGAACTAGAACAGGTATGTCAAATAAAAAATATTGTTTTTATTTGTAAGATAACAAGTTCAGAAGAAAATATGATGAAATTAGGAGATGAGGGAATAACTTTTCAAGATATTCTAAAATATAAATTCTAGCAAAAAGAACCGACATTATTCTGAATAAACTGAACAACTATTTACACTGAAAATACTACTGCATATAATAATCTGATAAAGTAAAGTACTGGAGGAGCTCTATCACGTTTTTTCATTTTTTAAAAATGTTTTTAACTAGATTTTATTAGATGGGAGGGCCTAGATGAAAAATCTTGGCTCAGAATTTTAAGGCTATTTACAGAGAAAAGCTAAATAATTAGATGAGTGCATTTTTAAGATTGAATCATGCATTGTTTGTTTCTCAGGGCGGCTCTGGTGGTACTCTAGACGATGATTTATTGCAGTATTACCAATTTCTTGCAGACAAAGGTGATGTCCAAGCTCAGGTAAATCGGCTAATTTATCCAGCATGCATTTGATTATTTCAAATAATCAACCCATAATAGTACTCAAAATATACACCCATTTCAAGGTGTATGAAAACCCATGTTACACTCGTGATTGGTGTCACTGAAGATCTTGGAATTCAAACAACAAGGATAATGATATTCTGTAACGATAAAGGTTTCTTACATGAGATATTCTGTTAAAGCCATTTCGTGAAGGAGTTTAGCTCTTTTCGACATTTAACAGGGATTTTCCAAGAAAAGTATCAACATACTGTCGTAAATTTCAGGGCAATGCAGTTAGGAAAACAGCACTGTTTCCAGTGTACTTGCAGTTGTGTTCAACTAAACGCTCGCTTCTAGTCTTATATGTCGATATGTTTATCTCTTGTGGGTTCCTCGCAGACCCTATCCTCCATCTCCCGCTAAGCTCAACCTGAATTCTTACTTTTGACCGACTGTAACCATGGCGTGTTTCTTCCTCCGTCAATATTTTCCTACATTTTGTTCTGTGCCTTTTGACAATTTACTTTGAATTGTTTGTGGCCTATAGCTTTGGCTCAAAACATGTTTGCTTTAAAGGAAAATTGCGTACTGGGCTTTTACCACCAACAGGTGTATAACGTAATTGCAACAGCGCCAGATCAGGATCCTCCCTGCTAGGTTTGCTTTTTTTTTTTGTGACGTTCTATAATTATGATAACGTCATATCATATCATAACTTATGAAATCTGATGCACCCAAGCACTATCTAGCAGCTCCTTTTCAGTCGGTGCCCATTTATTCTGGGTTGCAGACATGGCTATGCTTGTATCTGCTACTGGGCATGCATCTTGTAGGACAGTTGCTCCTAGATCTCCATAGCTTGCCTCAACTTACAAGGTTGTTTAATTGCCTTATTCACATCATAATACCTAAGGTGATTAGGACTTGCAAGTGCCTTTCTTGTATTATCATAAGCATTTCTTTACCTTTCCTCTCATACAAAGTGCGCATCTTTCTTTATTAATTTGTCAATTTGGTATCTCAGCTGTCTTTATACTTGCTGTCTAGAAATTGAAGCAGCCCGACCCGAATCATAGTGATTGCCCTATCCAGAGATAAATCTTCTACCACAAGTAATCTTTGGCTCGTAGATTTATCGAGTGATCAATCATCCAATGCTTTGGCTAATATTTTACTGGAAACTTCAAGAACTGAGGAAAGGCTGATCTGCCAGCTCTACAATCGAGCCTAATCAATGAAAGATGAGAACGGTTTGAGCTTTTTAGAAAATGTTGCCAGCGTAAAACTTGGCAGAAGCTGGGCAACAACAACAACCCCACAACCTCAACCCGAGTATCATGAACGTTTTCGGAACAGATTAGTGATTCAAAAATTTGAGAAGGTTCAAGTGGATTAAATTATGCAACATTATTTTGAGAGTGAAAAATCATTAATAGATGATTTACGGGACCTTTATCCAACTAGAGTACCCTACCCACTTGCCCTTGAAACACTGCCTTGATTTTTTATGCAACAATCAGGAATTCTCTGGCTGCCTCCCAACCGAACGTTGAGAGAACGAGTAATCGCAAGACGAATGAGACTAACCGGCACCAAACCTAGGCAAATTTTGCATTTCCTTCACCATCTTGTTCATTTTCATTTTTGAATAGGCGATCAACGTGCAGCATTTATGCCCCTCGTGATTAACCATAAGGTTTGATTGGCTGATTTCAAAATGTAAATAAAGTCACAGGTAGGTCAAATACAAAATTTGCCTATATTCCGTAGCCCATAATGAACCAGCCGAGAGTACAGACAACAGAAAAAATCCAATTGAAGAAAGTGATTTTTTCTGGTAAAAAGCGAAGATGTGGAAGCTGTGATTGAGGGGAAACCCTAAATATAAAATCCATTAGATGTCGTCAGAAATGCAGAATTGCGGAATCCACTCCTTCGAACCATGGCGATACTGCAATTATCTGCAGGCATTGGACCCTTAACAAGTGTTTACAGCAAAAGAGTATTTATCCGTATGAAAAACGTCGTGTCATCCGTAAGATCCCCTATGCTCCGAAAGAGAAAAGGAATCTTAATCTTCCTTCAACAGAACTCAAAACACTGTGGCTTCTGCAAAGCCACACTTCAAGACCAATGTAATTAGTAGGCTTAAAGCTATAACGATCGTAACTAACGACGACAACAAACTTACGCTTTTCTTGAGTGATCCCCCTTGTGCAACGATAAAAATAGCAAAAAAACAGTTCCTCGTCGATCGATAGTTTGTCAAATGCAGTTAGAAATAAAAAACCAACCCTTGCTGAAATTTTCGTGGTAACTAAGAACCTCCAAGAAGGACAGGATCACAGGATCAGCTGATTGAAAATCAAAACGCAATCAAAGAAAGATTAAGAACAAGAGAAAAAAATGTTGGACATCTTAAAAAAGAATAGGCGGTCCTGAAAAATTGAGAAGATGCATCCTGAATCTATGTTCATGGACCTACAGGCTTTTAGCGGAAAGTCAACTTGAATTTCTCAACAATTTTGAAACTTGGTTATGTGTTTAAACAGATTTTTCTGAAAAATGTTATCTTCAGATATGGTAAAACAAGACTCCTTAACTAGAAAGATATCATTTATCTTTCCATTCTTAAAGCAAGCATACTGTTGCAGTTGATGTTTATTTTGAGTTCGATGCCCTTTGCATTCTAATGAGTGTAGATGGTAGCAGATTTTTGGGAAAATAATTGAACAGGGATTACCATTACTAGTTTCGTTCTCCTTGTTTTATTAAGTAGATTTATCTAATTATATTTATTTTGAACAATCTGATTGAATTTGTCTCTTTACTTTGTCAGAACACAAAATTTGCAGTAAATTAACTCTATATGGATTATACATTATTCAACATGGGCGTTTCAATCGTTTTCCGCCAAAGTGAAGAGGCCCTAATTGAGTCTTCAATCAACATCCCCAATTGTGATTAGTTAAAACACTATTACAAGTATTATATAATTTCAGCTTTTGGAATAGTTTGGAATATTTCACTGACACGTGGAAAACTTATTCTTACTAGAATTGAACTGTTCTTATTATATATTATATATAACTGGATTTTCTCAATAGGTTGGACTAGGTCAACTTTACCTTCAAGGTGGAAGAGGAGTGGAAACAGATCATTATGTAATAATTGAATTCTAAAGCCTTTATTAGAGCGTGATTCTCCATTCTCTAAATCTGTGATGCTGTCTTAACTTACTTACTTACTTACTTACGCATATTTCATTTTCTCTTTTTACCGCCCACTCTCTAATAACCGCTTAGGGTGGTTATTGCTCACTTTAATCAAACCGACATTCCGATCTAACTTCTGTAGTTTGAGTGTGGAATCAAAATCAAGCAAAAGAAATTATCGAAATGACTTTTCCGTCCATATCTATACCTGACCTTCTTAACAAACATGTAATTCACTCACTTAGTCCAATGCAGTCAAAAGCAATACGTACAGTGTATGTCACACTTTTCACGTGCAATAATGCCTCATAAGAACAAGGTTCTTTAGATTTTCGTTGGTTTTATCAGAAGAGTGCAGCTCTGAACGTCGGAAATAATGGCATCTTTTGCTATTAACTGTCTCTATTTTTGTTTTTAGAAAGCATTCAAGTATTTCAAACAGGCAGCTGAAGCAGGCAATGCTAATGCACAAGCTTATCTCGGAAAGGTATGCCTCAAACCGTGCCTTATAAATACAGATTATTTCTTTTTGTTCATTTTGAACATTGATAGTGACTTTAAATGGTTGTTTCCACGACTGCTTCAATTTGCACTAGTAATGCAATGTAGATCAGCGGCAGCAGCTGATGCTTAAAGTTCATAATGTTATTTACATCATAACGCACAAACTTATGTATGCTTGTGTGTATGTTTGCATTAATGTTCGTTTGTCTTTATCATGATTTCAATTGGCGCACCCCTCTAGACGTCGGCGCTACACATTTTTTCTCTCGATTCACCCCTGGGGTGCTGTGCTCAAAACAGATTTCGATGTTAGATGTCCGAGTTTTTATTGGTAGACTTCTCGAAACCTCTCCTTCTAGCAGGCTGCTTATTTTATATAATTATAATGATTATAATTATAAATTATAAATATAGATAAAATTCCCACTTACAAAGCCTTGAGCGCCTGTTTGCTATACTTCGTTTAACTTTATTTTTAACTGTCAAAGGCCTTGTAAAACAATTGCTGTCAATGCTATGTTCCCAGTGTAAGAAGACAAAGGACCATCTATATTATAACACGCAAACGTAACATGTTTGTATGTAACAGGAATTCCTTTGTTTCGAGCTGCCCCGATTTACGGTCGGCGCTCTTCCTTTTTTTTCCTTTTTTTTTCTTTATTCACCCCTGGGCGTCTGCCTCCACTGCCTGAGCAGTGTCAAATCTATTTTATTTTGTAAACTAACTTCTCACGGGCTCGCCATCTTCGATCTAAAACGAATTTCCATCTTCGCTTCTCAAAGGCCCTTCCGCTTTACTGCTTCGAATCTTGCTTGAAGCAAATTCCGTTTTTCGAAAAATTCTTTCGCACCACCAAAGCCTGGAAGGTCTGCTTGCTTGATGTCGTTTTATTTACGAAAATTTCCTTTGAGTTTTCGAGAAATTCTTTACGAAGTTGCCTGTTCTTATTGGCCTACCTTTCCGATTGTCTCAAATGTTGTTTACCCACTGATATAAGACAAAGGACGCATCCGTCTCTTGCCTTTCAAATGTCAATCCAATTGCTGTTCTGCTATCTTTCAAATGTCAAATGATGCGTGGTCGCCATGATAATTCTTTTTCTCTGGGTCTCAGTGATTTAAGGATGGAAACGACACAGGAACTTGAGTCAAGAACTCGCGTCAGAAATAAATGTACAAATTATAAAAATTCTTTTCATCGAGGTTTCAGTGATTTGAGTAAATGGAAACGACACAGACCCCTGAGCGAAGATGCCGCACAGTGGCATCAAGCGCGTTTAAAATACATATGATAATTATAACTTGGTTACAATCCACCCCTTGCACAGAAGACCGAAAAACGACACATCCACTAGTCCTCTATGATGCCTGAAATGTCAATGAATCCATCGTCAACGTGACAGTTTCTCAAGTATGCTTGCGCTGATTAAGCTTGGATGCACGTAATGACACTGGGCTTGAGCTACGTAGAATAGTTTGTTAAAACAAGATTGCCAGGATAACTTAGTTACAGTCCACCTCTGCCATAGAAGACCGAAAATTACACATGATCTTTGCCCACGCAAACGAAGGTGCGCTAGTCTTCTACTAAAATTTAACCTATTTATTGTATTTTAAGATGTACTTTGAAGGCGGCTCTGCTGTACAACAAGATAACCAAACTGCACTTAGTTTCTTTACCAAGGCTGTTGATCAGGTATTTTTATTTCATACACGTGTGTGTATAACGTTTTTCATTACTTGTTTTTGTTCTTCATTTATTGTTTGTATTGTTTAGTTAACTGTTACTGAATGTTAGCAATCTGCATTGTCTTGACATTTGTTTAAGTTTTTTGTTCATTTATTATTTTCACTTCCCTTTCCTGTAGGGAAATCCGGTTGGCCACAGTGGATTGGGGCTTCTCTATATGCATGGTAGTGGAGTAGAAAAGGTAAGCACATATCTTAGATGTTTGGTACGATGAGCCTGCAGCTAGGTTGGAAGTTGTTATTTTGATAGGTTAGTGCCATAGTTGTATTTGATTGTATTCAGGTCTTTTAAAGAACGTAATACGAGTAACATGCTATTTTACTTTCAATTTTGTTGCTGTTATGCAGCTAATTGTAAAATAAAATTATTTCAATTCTTTTTATTTTCTGGTTGTGTTCAGGACTATGGTAAAGCAATGACGTACTTTTCTGTAGCTGCAGAACAAGGGTTGCCTGAAGCTCAGTTGCAGCTGGGAAATCTCTATTATCGTACGTTTTTCATTATGGTCATAATCACTCTTTTATTTTTTAGTTTTACTTTGTGAATTAACGGTTGTTTTTTTATCTTCTGATTGGGCTAATCACAAGCAGTACCCTCTCTCTGTGATTTTTTACCAAAGAAATCGAGTTTTGGTTTAAAAGTCTGGATCTTAGACTACTTAAATCAGTCATGTTTTCAAGGGAAATCTACGAAAGAGTTACCGGCACTTTTCAAGTTCTATTGTTATGTTGCCTAATTTTGGATAATAGCTTATATAAAATCTAGGTACCAATTTGCTTGACTATTTCTAAATTGTGCTTTGAACTGTCTGCTAAGTCATGCTAGTTATTTAATAAACCTGAAAGGTATATTTTCCCATAATAATATGCTACTTCACTAGCAAAGTCCAAGTGGCTGCCTATGCGTTTATTGCTTATGGAATACCTCTTTTACACTTTATCAATACTTTATCAGTGATAAATAATTTTGTTCTTTAAAAAATCAGCAACTTAATTAAGTTGGCTCATTTTACATTTTTTTTTAAATTGTAAAGTGAATTTACATTTTTTACACACTACTCCTTAATTTTGACCGAACGCATTTTTGCTGCATTATTCGAGAGTACATCAACAAAACAACTAGAACTAAAACTTGTTCTTATATTTTGTTTCTATTAATGCGAACTCCCAAAATACGGTAGGTCCACTTTAAGGGTTGTGTGATTTTTCCTTATTTAGATGGTCTTGGTGTTAACAGAGATTATCAGCGTGCCGTTAAATATTTTACCCTAGCCTCACAATCAGGTAAGGCCAGCATTGCGTTACTTTTTATAGTTTTGCAAAGAGAGAAAATTTTCTGACAATGAGTGGAAATACTTTCGCATTATTGAAATCAAAATCCTTTAATTTAGCTGCTTGTTCTAAATCAAGCTAATTTCTTACTATATTGGTGCCCTGCCAAGTTGCCCATGTTGACTCAGCTTCAGATATCTGATTATTCAATCACTTGCACTGCTCTCTTTCTATCTTCATGCAATTGCAAATCCAACTCCGGCCACTTTATCCTTACTTCACTTTTATAGAAGGCATATCTTTGTGTTTATAGTCCCTTATCATGTTTTTCTAATCAGTCAGTGACTAATTTCAACACGAGTTGAACGTTTATGTTCTACACTCTTTAATACTCGAGGTAATAGGGCAAACGAAGATGATTATAGGCAATGGTAAAAGAGAGTTTTCATTACCGAGTCAACTAGATCTGGAAGGCATGAAGGGTCAAGTGCAAACTTGATAATAAGTTCGACTCGAAGCCAGCAGAGGACCAAGAGAAATGTTTAAACTTTTGAACACATAATACCATATTTGAAGCCTCTACTACGAAAGTCAAATAAGGACAGGACTGAACAGTACTTGGGGAGAAGCACAGCTTCCTGATATTGGAATCAGAATAAGTATATGTATAAATATATATTATGTATACGGACAACTAGCCTGATTTTAGATGTCTATGTTGTGATCGGTGGGTTCTTTCTGTTGCTGCCGTCTCGCGTATTACAACGCCATTATATGGCCATTTTATGTAATAAAAAATGTTTAATGAACAAATATATTTTGATTTGCGTAGGCAATGTTTTGGCACTTTATAACTTAGCATCGATGCATGCAAGTGGTAATGGTGTAATACGCTCTTGCCACACAGCTACTGAGGTAAACGCTGATGGTTTTTATTTCTGTTTCATCTTTTATCATTTGCGAAGGCGCAGTGGTTTGCTTGCTTTCCGTGCCAGCAGCCAGTGTTTGGGTCCTTGTTTACGACAGCTTCGGTGTGAACTTGGATAATTCACTTGACTTCATTTTTCCTCACCTTACCAAGGTGTTAAATTTTTATGCAGGTCAAAACACTCAAGCACCAAGTGTGCCTGTACGAGATTGTATGAAGGGAGTAGTTAAAGGAAACATTTATAGATACCAGGTCTGAACTGGTGGAAAGCGGTAGGGCGCCGTAAATTAGGAAATCCGATTTGGAACTTTAACCTCATACGTTTCTTTACATCATCTTTGCGAGCTAAATATTTCTTGTAAGGGGTCTCTTAACTGCGGGGCCTTCTATGAAAGGGAATTCTAAAACACCTTATGCTTGTACAGAAGGGCTATTGATGAAACGCTTTCTGTTTGTTACGATTGCCTTGATGCGCTGGGTTGCGCTCCATATGCTTCGTTTGTTGTTCGTCTGTTGCTTCAATATTAAGTCTAATATTGTATATTAGATAAAGTCTTACATGTATCTTCCTTCTTTAACAGCTATTCAAAAGCGTTGCAGAAAGGGGCAAATGGTCATCTCTTTTTACTGAGGCCTATATTGCCTACAAAGCAGGCGACATTGACACTGCTTTGTTGAAATATTACTTACTTGCGGAGTTAGGATACGAAGCCGCACAGAGTAATGTTGCTTACATTTTAGATAAAGGTGTGTAATGGCAGTGTGGTATAGTATGCTAAGTATTTACACTACACCAAAGCGTGACTTTCTTTTCCTCCTCGTTTTATAGGCTTTGGGGAAGATCTAGCCGTTTTTTTATAAAAAGCTCTAGTTAATTTTTGCTGATGTCGTATTGCGCGCCCTTTTTTGTCCCTAAATTCATCTCGTAAGAATGTTCAAACGTTCCCCGATCTGGTTATTTTTGCATTTCATTTTGTTAACTTTTATTGCTAAATTTTATATGCGATTCTCAATTTTATATTCGAATTTGTTTTTAGGTGAATCCTCTTTGTATCAAAAGAATGAAACATCTGCACGAGCGCTTCTGCAATGGAACAGGGCGGCATCCCAAGGTAGATTTGTGAACCTTTGTTCTTACAGTTGAATTTGAATCTGTATCTTTGATATTCATCTGAAGATAAAGGGGATTATCTTCTGGCTAACTTCATGCGTTCTTTTTTATTTGCAGCATTTTGCATGACCACAAAATTTGCATTTGATTAGATTCGCTTTACTTTTTTTCAGGTTGATTACTTTACTTGTAATTACCTTTGTGTAAATTTTCTTTTCCTAAAATAACTTTAAGTTGACTGCTTGTACTTTCAAAAAGCTGCACATATGCAAGCATTGGGTAAGGGTGAGCGCACACCTCCTCGTTTAAATGCTTCCTTATATTCCATTATATATTTGGATACCATTCCCACAACTGAGAAGGAAAGATGTATGAAAATCCCACAACTCTCCTTTACCACTTGCACACATATACACAATCTAGCTCCTTTTTAGCCTACACATCTACAACTGCATTGTTCCTGCGGTAAATTTCAAATCAAATGTGTTAAATTCCTTGGTAACTCCGAACGCCAGACTTGTTGCACATGGAGCAGACAAGCGAGACTGTCTGTAGAAAAACTACCAACAAAGTGTTTATGTTTTACATTTTGCACCGTCTATAGAACAGAACTGTTTTCTTTTTTTTTTAATGTGGTTTAAAACATTTACATGTATTACCGGGGCCAATCCTTGATCGTTAACATTCTTGTAGTTTATTATAAGCATCAGTTGTAACTACAAGCTACCTATGTAAACTGTTTCAGTTTTTTTTCGTAGGGTATACAGTTGCAAGAGTCAAAGTTGGCGATTATCATTATTATGGATTAGGAACAAACATTGATTATGAACTGGCAGCTTTGCATTATAGACTAGCATCTGAGCAGCAAAGTAATGCGCAAGCCATGTTTAATCTTGGATACATGCACGAGCAAGGATTGGGCCTTAAAAAGGTAAATAATGTATTTTTCAAACACACACGACTTGCGAAATGTCTTGTCCTAAACGGCGATTATTTATAAAGAACTTAAGGAGATAATAAACACTGTTTGGGGAAGATTAGTAAAAGCACTACTGAAATTAGTCGCAGCTGTAAGTACACAACAGGGACGTAGCCTGCGCATTAGGGTTTCTGAACAGGACAAATGAGAAGGACCAGCCTCAACCAAATCTTTGTCTAAGACCATGCTTTAACGTCACGTTTTTATTTTCTCCGATTAGCAAATGAGAAATTCACAAAAATAACAGTAAAGTTACTCATGTGATAAGGGTGAATTATCTTCTACCAATCAGTTTGTTCTAGATAATTTCATTTGTTAGGTTCGAAAATGTTTTTACCCGTATATTCTTGTTTTTTTAATACTTTAAAATATAAACAAAGTAATGATCAATCACCACTCGCAAAAGATATGTTTTGTTGAAACTTTTTACAATGCTTGTGGTGATTTTAAACGATTTTCTCTCAATTTAAAAAGGATATTCATTTAGCAAAAAGATTTTACGATATGGCAGCAGAATCAAACCCAGAGGCCCAAGTTCCTGTAACATTAGCTCTTGCGAAACTTACCGCCTACTTCACCTTGGAATGGGCAAGTCAGGCATGTATAATTTGATTTATTTTTGTTGTTGAAGATCAGTTTTGTTATTTCGCTAGTCTGAGTTATTTAATTCTATGAAGGAAAGCGTGTCGTTCGTCGTTTAAAAGTAAATCTTGGCCTAGCACTTCCTACACAATATCTTCCTTTGTTATAAAATTCTTAGGTTAGTAGGGAAGAATGTAGATTAAGCAGTTTAACATTAATTGTCCTTAGTTAAGAACTATTGTTAAAGAATTGGCAATTTCAGTTATATACGACCACTTTACCATTAATCCTGAAAACTCTGTTTTAACAATGCTACCTTGACATCTTGATTTTTGATTTTTTACAGAATTACAAATTTTGGCAACGTTACAACGTTGGTGAGATTTTTGGAAATGATTGGGATCTTTATGTGATAACAGTGCTGGCCATAACACTTGGTTTGATTCTTCTCATCAGAAGCAGGTAGCTGCCATGTGCACGAAGCAATGAAAAGAACACTAATTGCTGTAAAAATCATAATTTATTCAAGAACTTTTAACATGCTACCATTTTGAACATTTACATGCTTACAACAAAAGCGTAAGAGTGTTGGAAGTATTATGATATTTTGTTTGCTATCAATACTTTTTCAAATCATTTCCATACCAATGCTTCAAAGAGTGACATAGACATGTTATGAACACCAAAGTCAAAACAGAATCCATTTGAGATTAATTGAACTATGAATTCTTCTTTGCTGTCCATCTGAAAAAAAATGTATTACATTTGTCAGTAGTCTCCGTGTTAAAAAGAAGATTTGCCGAAACCCATGAAATCATAGTGTCAAATAATAACATCAATTTATTTGTGAAACAATAACATTTTGAAAATAGAAGAGCATAGGGCATACTTCTGGTAGAACGCAACAAGAGGCTCAATTTGTATCCCCGTCTTCTCACAAGTAGCAATGGCAGCAGGTGTTATCCGTGTGCCAAGCGAGCCGGAAGATTCACCTGATGCCTTGGCAGTCAGCACAGAAACCATGCCATTGTTACTATGCTTGCTGGCAAAATAACATGCACACTTGACCACTTGTAAGAACCGCCTGTAGAAGAGTAGAGACGGATCAATTAAACATACAAAGAAGAGCACAACTTGAACTCGGCTGTATAAAATATTTCAACTCGTACATTATCCTCAATCTGAATTGCTACTTACCATTCCTCGAGACTCAAATTTTTCCTCCTTTTCCCGATATGATTAGCATTACAGTCTATGGATTCTTTGTCTTTCTGGGATCTAAGCCACCTATTATAACGTAATGAATATTTTAATGAGTTTGGTACACTATAAATTGCTTATAAAATTGTTTACACGGTCCGTCAGGAATCTATTTCGGATTTTTCATGGCTATATAAAAAAAAACAACTCAAAAAGCTTCTGCTGTGTTAAGGTACAAGTTTAGAAGATCAAATTTTCCAATTTTCATAAAAATATTACCGACTTCTCTGACGAAATTCTTCCTCAAGAAATTTTATAGCTTCTCTGGCACTCGGATTGTATTTCTTCAATTCATCTAATGCTTGAACAACTAGGATAGAAAAAGGAAGGGAGTAGCAAGAGAATCGCTGTGAGAATGTATTCATGTGAATGTATTTGCAATAATGTGTTTCAAGCAAGTCTTCTTAATTGACTGCTTCTTTTACCTTGTATCGGAATGATAACAATAAATTCTCTGCTTTTAACCAACGATCTAATCAATGACAAATGACGACAAAGTGCTTGAGAGTCCAAAATGAGATATGGTGGCATGTCAGGAAACTCGTTTGACTTGTTCGATACCATTTTGTCCTGTAATTTAGAAACGTCGTGCTGGAAAACAGAAAAAACTCTTTAAGCATTTCAGATATTAATCGTGGTCAATGTACAGATACGCTGTTACGGCAAATGCTGTAACAAAGTATGCAAATATTTAAAAATATATAAATTGTACCCACCATCAATCTCTGCTTGGCCAATGCTTTCATGAATTGCGCTTGGTGATTGCCATAGTCCTGAAAAATATTCCCTTCAGTAAACACACTGGTTTCTAGTGATATTCAGCCACATTGCAACGTTATAATTAATAAAACCACGATACTTTTTATTACACAACACTACAAAGACGATGGCACGGTAAAAAAATAGGGTGCTATAACTACGCAGAACGACCGCAACTGGATTAAGTACGGGAAACATTTTGGTCATGGACCCGTAAAAACAGAAGGTAATGGCGGTCGCTTCGAAACAATACAACGATAGCATTGACAAAAGTTGTTTCGTACAGACAAACAGTTAAGTTAACTACCAAATTTCTTTCGTTACAAATAATCTACTTGGAATTCATAACATAAAATATAAAGGTATATTAGTTTGAGTGGAACAAGTACAAAATAGTTTTATATATGGGAGCAGCAACAGTAGAAACTGTACGTTTTTATCTGGCTCACAACTGTCCGCATCGTCAGAATCTTTGTTGTCTTTGGCACACAGATCATTCGCTGCATTGGCCATGTAGGGTGGATTAGTTGAAGATTCCAAGGACAACTCCGATAGCTAAACAGTAAACAACCAATATTTAAATCATTTAGCTTATCAATTGTTTAGAAAAGATTTTATTAGAAACATAAAATGATCTAAACATCAAAAGTAATTAAATTCTTACAAAAAAGTCTCCGCTGGAGGACAAAAAAGGCACTCAAATATTCAAAACCTTTAAATTTATTTATTAGTAACATCGGAATGGCATCCTCTATTACAACATCAACTGCTGAATAGTATAGTAATTTAATTAATATTTATAAGATATAAACAAATCGCGCCGCTGCGCAGCCTGTGTAAAAAATTCGCACCCTGCTAGAAGCAGAGGTTTTGAGAAGTCTACCGGAAGCGGCTCGAGCAGCAAACATCAAAATTTGTTTTGAATCGAAAATGGCGAGGCCGGGAGAAGAAATGTAACAAAATGAAAAAGATTCAACAGTACTCAGGAAGTGGGGGCAGCAGCCCAGGGGTTAATCAAGGGGAAAAAGATCGAGCGCCGACGGCTAGAGGGGCGCGCGTGAACACTGGATAAGTGATACAAACATGCATAGCTACATACGTCATAAATGGGGTCGTGCGTTATAATGTAGATTAATATTAACATTAGCAATATAATTAGCAATATAATTAAAAATTAACATTTTTAGAGAAACAGCGAGTACCGTAAAGCATAAGTTACATAAATAGACAGCCAAAAGTTGATTATTTATACAAAAATGCAAAAACTGTTGTTCTATTACCTTTTCCAAGAGGAAGATTCCAAAAGCTTTTAATGACTTTACGCGCACTATAAACTAAACAAATAAAATGAACCTCTTTGCATATTTTATAGAACGTTACAATTAAGGATTCATAAATGCTTTGGTAAAAATGGAAACACACAAAAGAGGCTTCAAAAATCTAACGATAGTTATGACATCAATTAATACTCAAATTAGAATAAATGAACAAATAAATCTCTTACTTGCAAAATAGAGCAATCTTTTGTGTGATCTTCCCAACGAAAATTAAGCGACTGGTGCAGTTCATAAAATAGCGGTAGGCCTATTAGTGACACATCTTCTGGAAGAGCTTTAGATTGACGTAGAGATAAATTCTTCAGTTCTTCGGCCAACCAAATATTTCTTTTTCTTCGGCCACTTTGAAGAGCTTTAGAGTTAGAAAAAGATACATTGACAACTTAATCAAATTTCAAAAATCTGATTTTAATAATCATTTTAATGTACCTTCGGGGCAATCAGGAGCTAATACACATTTTGCATAAAAGGCGCTTTGGCGGCAAAGAAACAACCATGTCATGAACAGCCTTTAAGAAATATGTTTATTTGCCGTTCTCACGGAAGACACTGTTACAGAAAAAAGTGTATTTTTAACAAGGCAAAGATGTTTTAATGAAATAACGCTTAAAATACTAAATATTTAATTTACCAGAAGTACCGATTTCATGGAGTGGAAGTTTACTCAAAACGTTTGCGAATTTCTGCCAAATACAAGGTACATCCTGAAACAAAAAGTTCAAATGAGTAGAACAACAGACAAAAAAATCGAACAGGTCGGAAATAATCTAAAAAAAGATCCGACTTTTTTCGAAGAAGCCGAGAATTGATATCGCAATGTAAGTTCTGTAGCAAAATTTTAGATTTATTGACTGTATAAAACATAAAAAGTCTAATCGATTAGAAATGCAGAGCATAAAATGGCAGTTACACAAAGCAGTTGAACGCACCTTAGCATATTTCTGCAATATAAAATCAGAGTATTGAAGCCAATCGGACACCACTTTCAAAGTAGGCAAGTAACAATATTCACTGACGCACAAGAAGGACTCTTCAAAAGAACCACGTAGCACAGCATCATCATCATGTGACAAACGGTTGGATATTCGAGAGGCTAAATGATTCGAGGGCACTTCAATTGCATTGCATGATTTTTGACACTGTCGTCCGCTTTGACATTTGGATACCGTAGAGGTGTCAGACTTTTCTTCTTCCGAATCACTCTCTGAAGAGGAGTGCAGATCCCTGCAGCTGGAAGATGACAGCTCTCCTAATAAGATAAACAAGAACGTAAATATCACAATTTGTATGTTATGTTTTTTTGACGCCGAGATCTATACATAATCTTATATCATGAGAAATATTATCAAAAAATCATTATCAAATAAATTGTCTATACAACCGAACCACACGAGAAATTCAACTCTTTTACAAGAAGAATATAGTATAAGCTCTCAAATATCCGACACGTAAGTAATAAGAGCATTAAATTTCTGGATCCTTTAGGTACTTCATCTATACTACAATGATATAAGTAAATGGAAACGAAACAGACCCTTCAGCAAAGATGCTACGCAGCAGTATCGAGCGAGTTAGAAATAAATCTAATACTTATAATAATTCTTTTCATCGAGGTTTCAGTGATTTTAGTAAATGGAAACGACACAGACCCCTGAGCGAAGATGCCGCACAGTGGCATCAAGCGCGTTTAAAATACATATGATAATTATAACTTGGTTACAATCCACCCCTTGCACAGAAGACCGAAAAACGACACATCCACTAGTATAAGAGAACACGTGCACCTGTTCAAATTGATATAATAGATTGACGTGAAGAGTTCATCAGGTACACGAACCTTCACTAAGATCGCTTGTCGATTCATTTGATAATCTATCCTTACAAATCTCGGTGAGATCATTTGAGCTATCATTATCGCTCGAATCTTCCGACCATTTATTTTTTCTTCTCCTACGGCGGCGGTATTGCTTCATTTGCCGAACTTTCTCCCTCTTTATTTGAAAACCATCCTCCCGCTTCATGCAATTTTGTTTCTGATTTTCTGCATCGCCAGTTGTTGTTACTAAGTGCGATAACAGTTTGCCCACCGGGGATTCAGGCAACGTTCTAGCAATGTAATCCAGTAGCTTTGAAAGCAATGTGAATGTAAATGCAATGGCAGCTGAAATTACATTCGATTCTAAAACGAAATAAAGAAAAAACGTTTTCTCTCAAATCTGAAAAAAAGTTTCTTAGGAGAGGAATTCTGAAAGTGAGACATCAGAAAAAATAAAAAAGAAACCGGGAACGAAGAAAATTTAATCCCTTCAACAAATCATCTTCTGATTATTATTAAGCTGTTTTTTAAATTGCCTTTAAAAACCTACTCAAGGTCTACTTCTATCTTGACCCTTTATTTCACACAAGCAACTTTTAGATGATTAGACTTGATAATGAATGCATTGACATTGAAAGGCACCATAGAAAATCGTCCTTTGTCTTCTCACAGTGGGAAAACAGACTCGAACGACAGCCTTTAGGAATGAGTTCAAACAGGTCCAATCATTTCATGTCTATGTTATAAATCTGTGTGACACATTGGTAACTACAGATACGTTGGTGTGGGAGGGTTTGAAGTAACATGACATTAAGTCTAATATGAAGTCTGAAGCGTGCAAATATACTGATAAGGAAATCACCTTTTTTACGCAATTCTGCAACAATCAGAATACAGATGGTAAATATCTTAATCATTAGACATCCACTTAATCTTGAAGATTCTTTTATATCCAATTTTACCATACTTTTTTCACTGGTGATATTTTTGTCTCCATAATTTCGCAATACTTTATCCCACTCCGGTAAGTTTAATATTTCAACAAACTTTTCAATAACTGATTGACAAGGGCCACTGTATTCTTTGGGCTGTAATCTAAGGAAAAAAGAAACATAGAAAAACAACACAGAAAACCATCATACCATTACTGCAGGAGAACTAAACTGAAATGTTAATATAATTCTCTACAGAAGATGACATGCCTCGCCATCTTTACATTATGTAACGTTTGCATGCGCAACATTCAATTTTTAATACAGTTTTTACAAAGATGTTTTGACAGTCTTTACATCTTCAAAATATCTCAAATTGCATCTAAATTACAATGATAACTAGAGTTTAAAGTGCTTGTAAGGTGGAACATTTTTTCCCTTTCAAAGTGGCATTGTTAAAAGTGTTTTATTGCTTGCAAATATCTAGTTTTTGCGATCAAACTTTGGCCTAGGCAAAGAAATTCATTGCAGTCGCCATGTTTTTTTGACGTCTCTGGGGGCATGAAATGGTGACTTTTGTATATCATCTCGCCGTACGTAGTTCTCAAATTACAGCATTATTAGAATCACATGGTGAAAAAATTAGCCTTCCTAGAATATGCTCAGAATATTTGAGAGGAAGTTTTCAAAACATTTCGAGGCTACACGTAGGCTAGCCTACTCGAAGATGCGTAACGAACGGCTGCAGAGATTTTCAAAATTGCATTGCTGTGCTATTTAGTTACAGTGGATGGATGTAGAATCACTCGTTTGAAAAAGGTAACTAAATAGCCTCTTCCCATTTAAACATATTTGCTCTCTAGTTCTTTACTTCCCTATTCATTTACCAAGTATCTAGCTTAAATTAATTTGCCTGTTCGTCGGATTTACTTCCGACCTGTTCAAAATCTGGAGCCCAATTACCACATGTGAGCTCTCAAAACAGCAAAACACGAAGAGGCAGTTTAATGAAATAATCGTTATACATTTCAAAATGCAGCATTGCCCAACCAACATATCTGGACTATTACAGTATAAACCATACATAAAATCATATTGCAGGCCCAGCTAAAACTAAAGAAACATATCTGTATCTGATTTTCAGGAATCTTCAGTTGTTCATGCCAGTTGGACAGAAACACCGAATCCAGAACCACCCAATTCTTTGAGGTCAGATGATCTAAGTTCAAGAAAGAATCTGTCAATTAATGTAGAATTTGAAAAAACAATGTTAAAAATTAAATAGACCTGTAAACAGATTTGTTATTCTTGTAAATATTTTCCGCCCAAGGTTACCAAGAGAATATAGAATTTCTCATGAAACAAGATCCTTGGTTTAGACAAGCAGCCCAACGCAGTCTAGCAATTTTGCCAATTCATGTGGTGAAATTTATAATTTGAATGTCTTCTTGGATTGTAATGGTACTAAAATTGGCAAGAAATTCTAAAAAAAATGGTACTTACCAGTCTAATCTTTCTGTGATCGACATCCATTACAAATAAGTTATATCAGCCGTCTTCTTTAAATCTTTTTTCGATTTTCTGATTTCTCGATTTTTGTTGATGTTGTACCGTACAACTTGCCTGTTCCGTAGTGATGATCCGTTGTCGTCCATTATGACTCAGACATTGCAGACAGTGGTTCAAGTCACAACACTACTAGGTCACTTGTGGCATGCTTTGATCGCGTCTTGTACAGAAAACATTTGCTAAATGGCAATTTTTTGGGCTAAAAAAGGTGCAAGTAGCTAATTCTTAGCCAAATAACTTAGAAATTTGGAATCAGCGTAAAATTCTTCACTAAAAAACGTAACAAAAACATAGGGTTAGGCTTTGACCTTACAAGCACTTTAATATTTAGAATAAAGAAGTCAAACATTATCGCAACCTTTCATGCAGAAAGAGCTGCTGTAGATCCAAAAAATCAGATAGAAAACCCTCCACAGGATCAACACTGAAAACAGAAAAAAACACCGTTAATTTTCAAATATAAAGGTCTAACACTTGCGCTAAGCTTCTACTTACAATTCATGAAACTACATCATCATCTGTCGTGAATTCCGAAAAATTATATTCTTTATTACTTAGTTTAAAACAAACACTGTAGTCAGACAGCAGGCTTTAGCATGTTATAAAAAAAATAGAGTCATTCATCAAAAATGAATCACCTTGGATTAAGATCTGATTTCTGTGACCATCTATTTCGATCAAAGGTCCTTTTTAAATTTTCTTCGGCACCATCAAAACTGACAACTGAATGCAAACTGAAACATAAATTATATGTAACTAATAACAGCACACTATTGTCGGCAGTATTAGAAGGGCCTCAACGAAGTGAAGAAAATGATCCCCTTTCCATCTTACAGGAAAAAGTTGAAGCAGCAGTCAAGTCACTGAAACAAGGGAGGTCAGCAGGAATTGACAACATACTTCATGGATCACTAATCATCACCTAGCCAAAAAACGGAAACCTACAGTTGTGCCAGAACTATCACACTATCAGTTAAATACTCATCCAAGTAAAGTTATGCTGAAAATTATGTCTACATACTGAAACCCGGGCAGAGACCATCATCGCTGAAGAAGAAGCAGATTTTAGAGCAGGCCAAAGCACAACTGAACAGATATTCAACTTTAGAATAATCTATGAAAAGCACCTCCAGGATCAGCAAGACCTTTACCATGTATTCGTAGACCTCAAAGCCGGCCTTCATCTGCTGCCTTATTGTCCATCATTAGAAAGTAAAACATCAATGCCATCTTATCCGAGAGATCGAACAACTGTACGAGAAGGCCACAAGCGATATTCCTACTGAACGGCAGCAAAGGAAATAGTTTCGCACTTCTATTGGAGTACAACAGGGATGCCTCTTCTCGCCCACTCTCTTCAATGTTTTTCTGGAGATGATTATGGAAGATGCCTTAGAGACCGTTTCCATCGGAGGAAGAACGGTCACAAATTTACGTCTTGCGGATGATATTGATGGACTTGAAGGAAATGAAAATGAGTTGGCCAGCTTGGTGGAACAGCTGGACAGAGCGGTCTCTGCATTTGGCATGGAGACCAGCAGAGCTGCAAAGAAGGTTCCTGGCAACCGAAATGAGGTGCTACAGGAGGCTGCTAGGAATCCACTACACAGACAATGTGACCAACGTAGAGGTCCGTAGAAAATCCAGCAGGCGATAGGACGACATGACGATCTCCTCAGAGTCGTCTAGGTAACAGGTAGCTGTCATTAAGTCCTACTGGGCTTACGAATGTCAGAAGTTGATTGTCCGTACACAAAATTTGTTGAAGTTATCGATTCCAAAATAGAAACAATTTAAAGGAAACAAAGATATATTGAAGTGGTGGAGCAAAGGGGGCCAAGGAACAAGCGGATTTAAAATCAAACTTACCACCTTAAGTAGTGATAAGCCACCTCACATTCATTGTAGCCGGCCTGCTGTTTTAAGGTACCAAGTTGATTATGAGCCATGCCTTGATAAACAAAAAAGTTAATTATGCAATAGAAAATATTGCGAAGAAATTCAACCAGAGTTACTGCTAAAACACAAAAATGTATAGGTGTGTAGCTAACACTCACAAACATCCCAGATCAGTTCAAGCTAAGTGGGGGATCGATACCTGTCTTTTGTGATTATTATATGACATCTGGTCTGATGAACACTAGCCAGGTACAAATAATCTGAGCCATAAACAACTTAACAAAGATATCCAAGCTATGCCCTGGCAGGCGATAGGCGATTACGATTCGATTCCATTGCAGAAAATCTCTGGAATAAACTAGAAAGCTAAATCATTGATAAACACCCACTTCTCAAATGGATGCGAGTAAGAGTGAAAGAAATACCTTATATAACTCTGGAATGGAAGAAACAATCACGGAAAAAGAAAAGATAGGCAAAGGAATTTGCTTTGAAAACAGGAAGGAAGAAAATAAGGTAGAAAGAAAATAAGGAACTTACAAATAAACGGAGGAATAAAGCAACACGAGAAAGGCGGCTAGCTATAGAGGGATATCTTGACTGTAAAATAAGCTACACATGATTTCTAAAGGCCTTGGTTAATACATTATACTTCAATGGAAGTTAATTAAGTATATCGTATATCATGACTGACAATCATCACTGACTTCGAATAAAGCACTGTTTTCTAATACTCCGCATGCATTCAGTTTTTGTTGAAAAAATCTTTTTTTGAAGACGTAGCGAGATGATTCTGAAATATTTTGTTTGGGGCTATCCCCCCCCCCTCTAACCCATGCCTCCATTTTATGTTATAGTTCCTTTATTTTTTTAGTAAGAAACAGGCCGCGAAAGCAGGATAGAAAACTGTCATGGTCGATTTATGATGACTGACCAAAACCAAATCAAACTAGACTAGGATTATATAGTTGGATAAAAACTTATACACATAATCAGTTATAGCTACACTTTAATTTCCTACTAAAACTATGCATTAAACCATTCGGAAGTTCATTTTGTTCAACTATTTTTAATTAAATTCAACCAGATTTGAAATAAGTCTACCTCTCCATGACTGCCGCATGATCGATGGTAAAAGGTCCTGTTTTGAGACTGATATCTTAAAAAAAAAACCCTTATGGATGCCTGATTACGATGGTCAAAGTCTCTTCATCAATTATCTTTAGTAAGTATTAATCTTTATCTTAAGTATCTTTATTATTAATATACAGGGTATTGATGTTTAAACAGTTGTTTACATGTCTAAAATCCTACTCACCATTCTCTGGAAACACAATAATGGCTTTGTGATACAATCTCTCTGCCAATTTCACAGCCTCGTAATTTTCTATGTCCAGTCGATAGCGAGCTAAGAAAACAAAGACTAATGGAGTAAAGAAAGACATCATCAAAGATAGCAAAAATTATAGTGTTATCCTTCTCAAGCCTAATTGTACTTTTGCGAAAAAAGAACTTGCATTAACCTAGATCTCCCAAATAAAGCAAGCATCTTTGGAAAGCTTTCAAAGCCCAGTCTGCGATTTCTTTTCTTGGAGTATCTTCATTTGGACAATGTTCTAAGAAAATAAAATTGTAGCATAATTACAAATATATATAAACATGCCTTTTTGGATGATCATCATGATGGAGCCACCACAAGTATGAATGAGAAATATTAGGAAAAAACACAACAAAAATAAAATCATGCCAACCTTGTTGACAGATAGTAGAATTTCTTGAGTCTGGCAACCAGTCTATCGAGCCTTTTATGATCGATTGAAAGTTCTCCTTTAAGTGGATCAGCAGATGGTGATAGAAGCCGTGTGCTGCATTCAAATGGGCATTATACAATGTACATAGCATTGTATCAGTTTGTAACTGCTGAAATTTCAAAAGAAAGAAGTTTTTTTTAGATTCTAAAGGAATATTTTAAAAACATTATACATTTAACTTCGTTTTTATTAATACAAATACTGTTTAAACTTCACAGAAAATGTGTATACAATGCACATTTTGATGTTCATAAAGAAACTCTCCTCTTGGTGCAAACCTGCTTTAGTATTTGTCTACCAATCATTTCCTGGATATGATGATACCTTAACTCACTTCATCATCATTATAGCCTGCTAGATCATAATATTGTGAAATTATTATCAGACCCTTTAACATATTGTGTTAATACCATTTTTGAAATTGTTTCCTTGGGACATTGATTGCAGTTCTGAAACAACATTGCAACAGATGATTCCCTATTTCCTCCACTTTTTCATCTTATCTTTGCTGTGTATGTTTGCAATGCAAATAAAATCACCCATCACCTAACAAGTCTGCCCTTGTTCCTAAAACCAAGAGTCTTGCAACTGACTCAAGAACGTTTCAGTGCTTATTTCTAATAAGCCTTGTGAACTTATTGAAAATTCCAAAGGTAATCAAATTTGACCAGTGTGCCTTCTGCACGCTTGTCATAACTTATTTCAGTTTTGCATCAAAGGAGACACTTGCTTACATCTGTTTAAGGACTTTATCATATACTGTTTGCAAATTTTTTCTCATCTGGCTAGTAATGAGAACTGTCTTTCAATGCTGATGCTCATCCTTCAAGCCTAAGCAGCCTCAAGAATCTAAAATTCCTTTTTAAATCATCTAATAAGAGAGATTATTTAAAAGTTAACAACTGAATAACAGAGCAAATGGACATTTTTCCAGGATACAGAAACACAGAGCAATGGAGGACAGTTAAAAAGCTTGGCCCTCTTTTAGGGGATACAGAAGATATCAAAAGAAGAAAGCAGTTTTCATGAAATCCCATCTGAATCAAAAAGACCATATCAGTGAAAAGCTTCCCTTGCGCTTTACACAACACTTACAAAGCCAATCTCAATGTATAACAGCTCAACTTGGGGACTTACACAAAAATATACGAAAGGTATGGATGCGTTTCATAGACAGCCACCGGCAGTAAAGGCAATTAAATTCTACTTTGAAAGATCAGAAAAAGGGTTCAGAGGCAGACCTGGAGAAAGTTTTCTGGCAACACTAAACAATTAAATCACCAGACTGAGATCTATGAAAAGAAACTATCCAATATCAACTATGAAGAAAATTGAAGACTTCAAACATATAAGATTGACAGCACAGAAAACAAAAACATGGAAAAAATATCCGAAATAGTTTGCAGAGCAGCAGAAGCAGAAATTACATGAAACTTTCAAGCCTTGACTGTAATTATATATAGATACTTATAGCCTATGAATCGCTGGATTCTAAAGAAAGTTCCATGCACAAGACAATCATTTACAAGATAATCATTTACAGGATAACTTGAATTGAGGGATGAATCAAAAATATCATATGCAGAATGCAGAAATCTTATAGAAAGAAAAATCCTTGAAAATTTAAAGAATTTAGTTTGCATTGGCAGAAAAAAGTATTTCAAAACTGTAGAGCACTTCTCAACGCACATGCCTACCTTTTTATCTATCCTTAGTTTTTGAATAACGTCATAAAAACCTTTTCTCCATAAAAGGTCCTCCACCCTTCTTGATATATCAGCAGATCCAGAGAAAAGAGCTTGCTCACATGCATCTTTAAATCTTCAGTAATGAAATAAAAACGATCACTGATAAATCATGTTTCCAAGTGTCTTTAACATTTCCTACCTCAAATTTTTTCGAAGCAAAAAATAAAATCTACTTACTCCCAGGAAGACAGCACTGTACTCAGTAATGATATCACAGAATAAAGGTTTGCGGTAAGTACAATAGATTAATGAAAATAGAAGGGCATCAAGCCTTAACTTTATTCATTTTGCAAATGATTTAACGAAAAAAAGTATGTTAAAGAAACAGTAACTTACTTCTGACGCATAAGGACTGTCTCTGAATCAAAAAATTCTTTCCAATCAGATGCATTTTGAAGTTGAAGATCTAGTCTGTTTGCCAGTTGCTGAATATATCTGCAAAAATGGAAAATATTCCCTCAATCTGTATTCAAGAAACTAAGTATTTCAGGGCCTGTAAAACACACAATCCTTGCCAAAAGAATAACATTGTTTATAGGGGAGGGAGAATAAGGATGAAATAGGAAAGATTCACTTGGGTATTCCGAGACTTTTGTCAAGCAATGTAGGCAAAGAAATAACACAGAAAGTGATTGGGAAAAGACTATGTTGCCTTAACTGCTTCTAATTTTCAAATCTTTTTCAACTACTATGTAAGCATTGTTTGCTAATTGTTTGCTTTCATGGGAAATGCCTGCAATTGCACATGCATGCCTTGGCACACCACTGCTACTCTCCAGCTGTGCATGCAAAATATCACACACCTTTTTATTTTTATTTTGAGAGCCAAATCTGACATGATCAGGTGTGTGGGTTTTGTGATGAGTTTAAATGCTAATCCTACTTTGGCTTAGTTTGTACTACCTTCGGTATCGCTCAGTTGCATAAATTTCTAAATGCGAAGGGTTAATTGTGCTTTTTGCAGACAACCTTTTTCTAATAATCTTCAAAGGTTCAATCGTAAAGCGGCACTTTAGCATGGAAAAACGGCTATTGACCAGTGTAAAACAGTTAGCACTGGCAAACCCTGTCCTGGGAGCTATAAAAACTTTCATTGCTACTGTAACTCCATGCAGATATTACAGGCTGATTGATACATTTTGAATCTGAAAAAGATTTGTTAAGTTCTGTGGGATTAAAAGGTTTGACAAACAATGTCAGGAAATTATGGAAACGCAGTGGGAACAGAGCATATCAGAAGAGCTTTCAACCTTTATAAGATGGGGTAAAAGCATTGTTTTTTGACATTATGTTGAAGAATTTGATGGAAAAAGTATGTAGTCATGGTTATATAACCTTGTGATTTGGAGCCAATAATGCGATTGATTGATTGTGTCAAGTTTTTCCTTATTGGGATAAGTTTGCTACTTCATGAGCTTAATCGGATCCTGCAGATCAAATCATTAACTTCAGTTGATTCAGAGCTCTGTCTATAATTGTCTGGTTGGAAAGGGACTATAAGACAAAGGCAGCAAAAATGATTCACTTTCATGCTTTGATTGGAACTGATCAATATTCTTGTTAGGGAACAAACTTTTTAATGGTAAACCTGTTGGAATGGCATGGATAATGTCCACAGTTGTTGTGGAAGATGTTTTTGCTGCCATTTCTGAATGAATTTATTGAAATAGAAGGCAGGATAGTGGTATAGTGGGATTTCCTTGTTCTCATATTAAATTTTATTAATCTGTTTTTCACTTTCATTCAATGTTCATTTCTCAGATTGCTTTTCTTGCTTTTCTAAAATAAAACTAGAATGCACATCCAGGGTACACAAGCTATTCGGGGCTGTTTCTTCAAACAGCTAAGTTTTTAATCAATAAACTTAGAAGTGTACTCTTAATATCATGCTGTTATTATAAATTTAATCTATTTGAAATTGGAATGCCATGACAAAAAAATTACTGCACAGATTTCTTTTGATTTTGATTAACCAGGACTTTAGGGTTCTTTCTTTATGTATGTTTTACTGTAATTTGTATCATTGTTATTAAAGTAGTTTTTAAACATCATTTTAATGTTTCTATTAATCATTGTTGTTGAAAAAAAATGAAATAAAATGATGAATAGAAAGGGCTGCAAGTACCAATCAGTGTAGCTTTTACAGACCCCTATCTTACTAGGTTGTGATCGAATGGGAATTTCTGCAAGCCTCGTCACCAGTTGATATGACCTTAAAGAGTCGATTTGATTGCTTTAACTTTATTTGTTAGTATTTTGGAAAACTTTTCGAACCGGATTTTGACTTACTAAATGAGTTGGTATTATACACAGGCCTAAGTGGGTGGATGATTCAATTTCCAGTCAAAGTCAGTCAAAATTTAAGAAAAAAGCATAACTTAGCCTATGTAGGATTGGTTTTTACCTATTTTACTATTACAGTGATTCATTGAAGGATAGCATCATCCAACTTCATAGTGAATTGTCAAACATGAAGCATGAACATAGCATGAACAGTAGGGATTTCTTGGTAATATCAGTTCTTAAAAATAAATACAACAGCCATATAAGAAACTATAAAATATAACAAATATATACCTATAAAGCTTTGGTGTAGTCTTTCTCCCGCTAGTAACCTTGATTTTGGTGCCATAATGCTCTGACATTGTTCATAAACACAGAGCACTGAGCAGGCAGAAACTTAACTTCTTATATTTCAAAAATGTAATGTAATGTAATAATACCGCTGACCATGTTGCATAACCATAAAGTCGCGTTCCCTTGACAAGTTTCCTTGCTCGTGGGAATCAGCAACAAGTTTTTATGACAATTTTTCCCTGACGAGTTTTTATAGCTCGTGTGGATTGACAACAAGTTTCCTTGTCAATTATTTTGACATCGTTTTGGCGCGGTTTGTTATGTTGCGACCCACGCTTTTCTCAAGTTAGTTGCAGTGGCGGCACCAGGGGGGGAATGGGGGGACTAGTCCCCCCCACTTTGTCAGAAAGATGGTCTCTGAGATTCATGCAAATCCGATGAGAAAATTGGAGGGGGGGGGGGTAGGCCCCCCATTCCCCCCCTGGTTCTCTGATTTTTGTCGCAAGATTATTTCAATGTAAAACACAAAATTTGTTGTTAAATTACATCCTTAAGATTTATGTATCTTACAACAGGAAAACATGAATGGGTCAGATTATAATAATTTAATCCTTTGCAAGAGAATATCAATAGTTGTTTCCGTATATTTACAAAATTCACTTCATCAACACACGGGCGCAGACCTACATTTAAAAAACCACTAGAGAGACATCTTTAGCCCTGTGAAAAATATTAAAAACTTCCTAATTAAAAAAGTTCTTGAAATACCAACCCTGGGTCTACTTGACTCACATTCCTCTCAATATTCAAGAAAGTCCTGAATTTTTCAGTCCTAAGAAAGTTTCCAAAATCAATTCTTGAAAAACGGCCGCAATTATGAAAAACTTTTGTATTCTTATTTTGTTTTGCCTAGTCGTAGTCCATCTATTCATTAATTTGATGATTTGAAACAAGGAACAACTATAAGATAAAGCTTCTCGATAAAGATAAAGCTTCTCGATAAAGCTTCTTAAAAGTGAGATAGATGCTGGAAAACAGAGTTACTGTATGACAAAAGCGAGCGTATAATAATGAAAGTATACGAGTTTTAAAAATGACATCGACGTAAATTTCCTTAAAATTTTGAAATAAAAAATTCTAAAAAATGTTTGTTTCAGTTGGTTGTTCTGAGAAAATCTTCACAGAAGATGGTTTCTGTAACTGGAAAAAGGCAACTGGAGCAACAGGCCGCTTGGAGAAACATTTGAAGTCGAGAGCACATCAGAAGATGGTTTCTGTAACTGGAAAAAGGCAACTTGAGCAACAGGCCGCTTAGAGAAACATTTGAAGTCGAGAGCACATCAGAAGATGGTTTCTGTAACTGGAAAAAGGCAACTGGAGCAACAGGCCGCTTGGAGAAACATTTGAAGTCGAGAGCACATCAGAAGATGGTTTCTGTAACTGGAAAAAGGCAACTGGAGCAACAGGCCGCTTGGAGAAACATTTGAAGTCGAGAGCACATCAGAAGATGGTTTCTGTAACTGGAAAAAGGCAACT
>JAACYV020264856.1:1444-12140 GCA_009936425.2 Chrysaora fuscescens | reverse complement strand
ATCTAATTCCTCGTCTTTAAAAGTAATAATTAGTGACGACAACGCTTGGAGGAAAATAGTCAAGTGGGAGGAAGCTGAAGCCTTTAAATTGAACTGGAGAAAATCCGACGAGGATCGGCAAGTGAAACTGGTTTTATATTTCAAAAGGCTGATCGAAACGTTCTTAATCATGAAATTAACAAGCTAAAATGCTCTAAATCAGCAGGACATTATTAAGTCTCTGTGAAATGAGTTAAAGATGCAACAGATTTTATCTAAGGCCACTAGCAGCTATTTTCAATTCCTTGCTTGAAAACGGAATTTTCCCAGATGTGGGAAGGTTGCTAGGGTGACCTCAAAGTTCTGTTTCGACAATGCTTTGAGCAGTTGCCGACCTTATCCTTAATGATGGTATTTTCCAGGCTGCTTGTCAAACTGGTGCATGATTAGCACATCTTTCTTGACATCTTTCTTGATCTTAAGGCGTTCGACACGACCCGGTGAATATTGAACTCCTTCTTTTAAAATTTATCGCATATCGGATAATGAGAATACCTCATCAGTGGTGCGCATCATATCATGTTTGACCGACTAACAGCAGTACTGGCACTTACAAGGCCATAGTTCAAGCTGGAAACCGCCCAGGGTGGACTCCCTCAAGACACCTGACTAGGACCTCTTCTTTTCATCCTGTATGTAAATGACTTTGAGCAGTGCCTTAAAAATATACCCCGAATATGTATGCAGATGACACAAGCGTAACCTGCTCTGCAGAAGACAAAGATGAACTCTGCAATGATTCAGATACTCAATATTGCAAAGTGGATACGACTAAATAGGCCTAGTTTAAATGCCATTGAAACCGAATTTATGGTCAAACGGTAGATCATCCATATTCAAAGACCTTTACAAATATAAATAAATAGAGAAAAAAATTGGAAGGACCATCAAAGTAAAGTACCTTGGAGTAACTGTTCATCAAAGCCTTACATGGAATGAACAGCACAAAAAGCTAAATGAAAGGTGAATTAAAAGTGGCATTTTCTCTTTGAAGAAACTAAAAAGCATAGCTACTACCGCAGTCAAGATTTGATCAAGTTAAAAAGGCACTGCCTGAGAGTCATTGGGCAGCCTGTCCACTACAAACCGTGATCATCTCCAATTTTTTCAAAGAAGAGCTCGATTGCTAGTGGAAAGCTTCAGATTAAATGATGCGTGGAACGGAACTTTAAATTAATTTCCATCTCAAAGTGTGTCAGGGCTATAATGATTATGGGAATGGACTAATGAATAGTATTTGCCCAGAATGAAGTCCCACTGCACCTGAGAAAGAACCCATAATTTCTGCGTTTAAAAAGAAATAGTATGAACTCTTTCATTACCCACATCCTTCTCAAGCTTCCTCCCGGTCCCATATTAGTATTTCGCCTAAGATTTGTTGTTGATAGGGCTTAAGATGATAAATATTGTTGAATGAAATAGATAGATGATAGTAGTAGCTGAGATCTTGGCAGCTGAAAATAGTCTTGCCTTGATAGGACTATTTCTTCAAATTCTCGGTTAATCGGAGCTAACACCTAACAGCAAAGGAAGCTGGGAAATAATCTATACGGAAACCCCACCCATTGTTGTATTATGTTTTACCTGAATTTTGTATTTTACGCAACAAAAGAGATATTATCACACTAAACAGTGGTTAGCTGTTCTCACTGACACTCCCTGTCAAGATTATACCAACAAATCAACACGAATGAACCTCAGGGCCGAAATTTTTAGTGCTAGCGTCATCGTTCTCCGAGGAATAAAACAACTGCTTGACGAGATAATTCTTCCTTTTTTCTATTATTCTGTGGGCCTTCTTTCATACATAATTGATGATTTTCATGTGCCTGACTTCACTATTTAATTGCCTAGCTGTTCCTCTCATTCTTTGTAGTTATTTAGATTTGACCGCAAATAGCATTTCGAAGCCGTTTCGGAATCCTTTGGTCATTGCTTTTCGATAGTGCTGTTTCGCTTTTCACTGTCTGTTTTTATGCTCAACAGCTAAGCTACTGTCCTACTAATAATGCCAATATATCCAAGGGAGCAAGGAAACAAACAAGCCATGTCTGTAGTAATGCGCAAACAATGAAATTCTGCTTATTTATTAATTGGATAGCTTAAAAAGAAGCTACAGCTGCTGTGATCTTTTATAGGTAACCATGCTAAAATTGGTTCTTGCAACAGTGCTAGCAGCTGTTGTTGTTGGACTTCCTGCCAAAGATGGTGCATGCAAAGATTCTGCTGCTAATTTTTGCATGCCAGTGAAAAGCTGCAATGAAGGCTACATTTTCAAGGACCCTTCTACATGCTGTGATGTATGTGTCAAATCAAGAGAAAGATCGGTTTGCGGAGGGATAGCCAATATGTTTGGAAAATGCGATGTCGGACTAATTTGCAAAGTCAGGCATCCTTTCTCCATCGAAAACAAAGTGCTTCCCGCCGAAGCAAAGATTGGTAAATGTGAGCCAGGTAAGCCAGAGTGAAAGATTTCTTCGAGTTATGAACGGGAGTAAAATAGAGGCCTGGAACAATTCTGTCCTATATTTTCTGCGTTTTGTTTTCCACGCTACAGAAAATTCTGCCCCCCCCCCCCAGTTTTTCAATTTTTTTAAAAGCGATGTACCCTGAAAGCTAACTTTTAACTGACATCGCAATTCGGGAAGCCAATCAGATCTCTTGGAAATATCACTGTGGGGGGGAAATTCCGGCAATTGGAAAACAGGCTTTAGGATTAACCCAACATATGAAATAGTATGCTTTATATCTATCTCTCCATATTATATTTTCCATGTTAAGAAACTTAGAAGCGTTCGGGTTCATCAGAGAAGAGTTTTAAAAATGAAAGAGGCTCGTTTTACGGATGCCCTCTCTGCTCTGGCTTCTATGGTAGATCCTCCAGATATCAAAACATGTGTTATTTACTGTCCACTTATTTTATCAAAATCTTGCAGTATGTTGCAATACAATCGGTTTCAACGTAGGCCTAAAATATGCAATTTTTTCAACTGTCTCACACTTTACTTAATTTGGTTGGTATAACCTCTCGCAGCTGCATGCAAAGATGTCAAGTGTGGAATGCATCAGTGGTGTACTGTGGAGAACAATGTGCCCAAATGTGGCTGTTTTATCAATTGCAATGACAAAAAAGAATCCCCTGTGTGCACTTTGAAAGATGGAAAAAACTACAAAAATCGTTGCATGGTGAGAAAGCTTGAATGTAAACTGCAGAAGCAAATCGGTTACCTGCCTGGCACATGTAAAAGTAAGTGGTTTTCGTCAGGATATTTTGGTTCGACAACATTGCAAAATCGACAATATTCCTTCGATTTGAGAAAAAGTAACAGATTTGAAGTGAATTGATTTTCGTAATTTGCTCGAGAATGTGGAAGATTAGACAGACCCCCATGGTGATGTTTATGTATATCTTTCGAGATAGAAATCTAGAAAATGTATGACTGATAAATGGATTCATATTCGAGGAAAAGGCCTCCAAGGGGGCATAAGCATACCTATAGTATGATTGGCTTCTTTCTGTATGAATTTCGAACTTTGTTACTATTCCACAGAATGTCTCTTCAATGACAACATGTATAAATTTGGTGAAGCTGTTAAAGGCGGTGAGCAGTGCGAGAAATGGTAAGGGATCTTCCAATTTATGATCCAATATATTCATTTAAGTCTTTTGTGGATACCTCCCCCCCCCCCCCCCCCCCGGTGATTTCTGTCGATCCCTAAATCGGTTGAGTGGTTTATACTTTTTTTTTATCGAGCTAGGCAATAATGGCGTGAGCTCGCCAACAAAATAAGAAGTTATCGTTTTCAAGCGGCGCAGGAGCGGCCAACCCACTTAGTGGGATGGAACGTGAAAACCATCTCAGCCTTTATTCCTTTCCCATTGCACTTATAACCAAATATCATTTAGTATGACAATAAATCTACGTTGTGATCAATTGTAAGGCCTTTGTGGATTGTCTATTTTGAGAATGAAGAAGATGTTAACGCAGTTTTCTATAAAACAAGTTTGAAACATCTAAAATCAACGAGAAAGGGTTCCGTATTTCAATATTTGTTGACAATCTTGAAAATTTTGTCCGTTCAAATCAGAAATTGTAGTATTTTGCGATTGAAAACAAAAACCGAAAACACAGATGAAAAAAACAGATATAAAACATCATGCCATTTTATCTGAAACATTTCCTCTCCATGAACGAACTGTTTTTTGCCGCAGTAAACAATCACGAAATACAATGTCTCTATATCAGATTTTGTTATTTGATAAGGCAAAACAAATATTCGGCTTTCTTTCTATTTCACTTCAATGTCGATTATCAAATCCATTTAGACTTGAATTTGATGGTTTTTAAAATCGAAAATCAATAAAGATAAATGTATCAACAATTGTTTAAAATACTCTGCAAAGAAATCACCACTCCTTATGATAAATATTTTTTGAGTATATAAATATTCTCGACAGAAGGGACTCGAATTGATCAACACTTTATTTTTGTCTCAGCATTGACGTCACTAAATACCCAAAAGGCGGATTTCCACGAGGCGAATTTAGCAGCGAATTCGGCGCGAAAAAGGTCTAAGCATGCGTAGTTTGCATTTATGATTTCGCAGCGAATTCGCAAATTAGTAGGATAGAGGTCTACTTTTTTGCAGCGAAAGAGTTTCTCAACGATTTCGTTGCGAATTCGCTGCTAAATTCGCCTCGTGGAAATTCGCCTTAATGATTCGTAGAGTACGTTTTTTGTTTAGGCTTTTGAAAGCGCATATTCTTGATCTTTTCATGATTTTTCTTGTGCTCATCTGCTGAACTGTTAAACCCCGCTCAACCTACAATTCATATAAAATCAAGCTTATTGTGAAGCCTCGATATGATTATTCTGTTCTAAGATATTAAGAAACGTCCAGCAATGTGGGCCATTCATGTTTCGGATAAATTACTTTGCATTAGAAACTAAGAAATGTATACATAGACAAACGTTTTTGCTAGATCGTTCCATAGCTTTCGTAGGCTCTAGATGCAGGCGTTAAACAAATGCGACGTTTTCTAGTAAATAACGTATTTGATATAGTCTTACATAGCTATTCTCCTTTTTCCCATAGGAATATATACTCGGTCCAAACATATTCGTAAAATTCTATTTTTATATGCATTTTTGGGCAACATTTCAGTTGTTGATAAAAATAAAATTGCCGCGACATCATGGGAATCCTAATTGTAGCTTTTTAATGCAGCACATGTCGGCATGGAAACTGGAAATGCAAGTTTGATGTGGATTGCTTGAAAAGAGACTTCTACCAAGGCTACGACTGCACGGGGTATACGAATCTGCACAATGTAATTGCTTGCCCTGATGGCTCTAAGTGCAAGTATGAAACTACGAAGGAAAGCATTTCTGGCATACCTGCTCTTGGAAAATGTATTCCTCTAGATGCAGGTTAGATAAAGCGTATTTTTCATTAGTTTGATTTTAGTATTTCAGAAAATGTTTTGTTTTTATTTACAATATATTGAATGATCTAATGCGTTTAGGTTGCTAATAGGAGAGTGCTGTGTACATAATATTTGATGAACAGTTTTGGAAAATTTTATTTTGTAACATCTTACTCTTAGCCACTGCGTGCACTCACAGACCGGAGAATGGTCCATGTTATGGCTACTTTAAGGTTTGGTATTATGACTCCACATCAAAGAGATGTAAACCATTTATATATGGAGGCTGTGACGGCAACGACAACAGATTCCAAACTGAGGCATCATGCAACAAAGTGTGTGAGAATGTTACAAGTAAGCTGATTGTTTTTCAAGAATATTGAAAAATACGATTAAAGGTCTATTAAAGGACGAAATTCCCAGTATAAATTTGTCTTATTTCATAAGAAGAGTTTCTTGCTTTCATAAATTTTTACGAATATATCGTTCAGTTTTTTATTCTTCCTCTGAAATTTGCTGTGTATTATTACCATGTGACTGTTATTCTGTTCCACTCGAAAATCCTTCGCAACAAGCTGGCAAGTACAGATCTTACAATAGTTTTTCTATGCATTAGAATTTAAATTTGTGATGGAAAATAAAGATAACGAAATTTTGAATGAAGATGAGTAATCGTTATTTATCTTTTCAAATAAGCACCAGATATCCCGACAATTCCAGTCGCTCCAAAGGTTCCTGTTGTTCCAAAAGCTCCCGATGTTCCAGATGTTACAGTTGCTCCAAATGTTCCAACAGCTCCCGATGTTCCAGATGTTACAGTTGCTCCAGATGTTCCAACAACTCCAGATATTCCGAAAGTTCCAGATGTCCCAGAAATTGAAAAAAATGTGTCCAACAAAAGATCTAACATCACTCATGTGGCTAATTTACAAGTTGTTGTTAAACCACAAGTTAAAGGTACAGTAACAATATTCCGTAAAATGAAAACACCCGAGAATTGATTGCATAATTGATTAACATAATTGATTGCTACATGACTGTCTAAATTGCTCGTAGATAGCTTCCTTCTATATAGCTACAAGCAAGAATAAGGATTTAAAGCACAAATATTTATTTCAACATAGATACAGCAATAATATATCTGAAAGGGCCTTGCTTTTCATTTCTCATTCTTATAGAAATGTGCATTTTTCTTGGAAAGAAATATGAAACTGGCACCGAATTTATCTCAGCTGACTGCAAGGGGCGGTGTATTTGTAGTGCAAGGAAGGGTTTAATGGTTGGATGAAATTCTCTGAAAGCAAAATGTCTTGCAACCTTTTCCTGAAACCCCATATGAGATTAATATTAAGATTCTCTTCCAACATATCTCCAAACTCTCAAATGATGCGTCGATCCTATATCGCTTTTTCAAATCGCTTCTTTCTTTCTTTGCCTTTCTGCTAACGGTGAAATTAGGTTGAGTGGAATCCACCTTAACTTCATTCAGTATTTAGTAGCCAAATGTATTCCAACTCATAACACATTTAGATTTTAATTCATACTTTTATCTCTGAGTGGTGGTTCTATGTGATTGTTGAATAGAGCTCTTAAGGTCTTGTCATTTTTTTTCTCTCCCCTTTATGCTCAAGAGAGAAAACTGTAGAAATCAAGATTTTGTGTGTGTGAGCCTGGCTTCTGTTTTCTAACTTATTCTAATTATTTATTTCTTATTACATATTACACATGTTACAGAGTGTAAAATAGATGGTGAGAGGTACAAGATTGGAGAAAGGTTCGTTAACAAGGATTGCACCGGTTATTGCACTTGCATTTCCAGCCAAGGCCACAGTTGTGTCTCTCTTTGCCCACCGCATGGTATAATTTGCCCTATCGGAACAAAAAAAGTTACATACGATAAACCCGTCTTAGGAGCAACAAGATGTACTTGCCCAGCGTATAAATGTGTCCCAAAAGGTAATGTATAGCTTTGCTTTTAGAAACAAGGCTAGGCTTACACGTGCGAGGCTGTATCATCAATTTTTTAAACGGAAATTCGTTACCCGATTTTGTTATCGAACCTGCCCCCAGTAGATTAATTGCAAGGAAAATCGGACTTTTCTTCTCATAGATGGATGTTTTTACAAGGGAAAACATTATAAAGTTCTTTCGAATTTTGTCAGCCAAGACTGCACGGAAAAATGTGTTTGTCAGGAAGATGGTACCCCATTTTGCATGCCCCTTTGCTCCACTGTGGCAGGGTTTGCGAGGCAAGGACCTTGCCCAGTCCATCAGAAAATGGCGCAGATGAACTTTACTTTGCCTGGAGAGCCTCGGTGTTCTTGTCCTATACCGATTTGCTATAATGACAGTATGTAATATTGTGTTTTAGTCGTCTTCTTGATGACAATGTCAAGGAATAGTTTTGCTAATTACGATTTATAGGTTTTATAATTAAGTTTTTGAAAAGCTTTTCTTCACATTTCCTTGATTATGATATATATTATCCTGAATTTCGTCTATGTTCCTTTGTCATTTATTTGAAGCACATTGGCAATATTGACCATTCTCTCAGTATAAGCCTCCTTCACAGAAGTCAGCATGCGCGGTTAAAATATTCTGAAAAAAATGTTCGCTTTGTAGGGAAATTTGTGGATTAAAACTGCACTGCGTTTCATAATTGTTCACAAAATGATGAAATAACTTGTGTTTATTTGTGCCCTGGCCCTGCAATAGTGAAAGTATGCCCACCTTCCAAGCATTATCATAGTTGTCGACACCCGTATTATCTGTGAACGTCTGCTCAAATGTTTGTGTTGCTTTCTTGCAAGATTTCCGGTTAATTCCACTACAGAAAATTCTTGAGCCTGAAATGTCTTCCTGGGTACATTGCAAAGCATATTTTCACGCATTTCGGCTTGGTTTCCGTCCTCGTGACACAACCTTTATCTCAATATTGTCAATTTAGATATTTATCATATATATAGCGTGCCAAATTCTGATTTTTTCCCCCGTCTCTCTAAGTATCTTAGTTGACCATATTATTTTACCAAATATGATATCATATTAGATAGGTACTATTTATGATTCCCTTATCAAACTTTTTTGAAATATTTCACTTACTGATTTATTTAGTGCGTTGTTTTTAATGGGATGCTTTTATTTTCCATATTTCAAATATATTAATGCCAAGCCTTAATGTAACTGAGTTTTCCTTTCCTTCATTTTTCTTAGATGAGATTTGTTCAATGGAATCAGATCCTGGACCTTGCTTTGGCTATATGAAGAGATGGTTCTTCAACAAAAAGTCAGGAAAATGTGAGGAATTTTACTACGGAGGCTGCATGGGAAATGACAATCGGTTCTTTTCAAAGAAACAGTGTATGTCTCAATGTCTTTCACAAGGAAAAATTACTGAGCCAACATTTAAAATAATTGGTAAGCTGCCTCTTATACCTGCAATTATACTATTAGAAGAAATAAATGATATTTTCACTGGAATCAAATTTCATTGATTATCAGCACTCGTCTTTATTTACAGTCTGCATGATTATGGCACCATTATATGACAGTGAGAAAGGTCTTTTAAAAATCAAACACGCAGATATTTTGGATTATTTTTATAAATTGCATCATACTTGACATTGAAATGCAGTATTCATATAATTATTTATTCAGAAACCTGCCGACTTAAATATTTAGTGTTTAATCAAGATAAATTCTTTAAGGGCTTGTAAATCAATCTTTATTTCAAAAACACTTTCAGATAACAAGAAAGATGATGTTAGACTGAAACCAGAGTTTGGTATGTTTCATTTTTAATAAATTTACAAAAGAAACTGGCTATCATGACTGCCTTTTACCTTGAAAATTAGCTATTTTGAAGTAGTTGTAATCTCGCTTGCCACATATTATTCCTTAAATTATTTTTCATTATTTTCATATCTGCTTTGTAATCATCACGTGATCGAATTGTTTTACATGCAGGTTTAATGAGTTAATGAAAATTTAAATGAATTTTTTAGGAGCCACATTTTTAAACGGTTAAAATGATATTGCTTTTTAGGAACAGAAGATATAAAGATCTATGGAAGAATTGTCTTTGGCAAATTTCCAGGAAAGCTGCCATCTCCGTCCTGTTTACAAGTCACTCTAGAAGATGTTTCTCTTCAAGATGACTCTTCAGTTTTATACAAGCGAGAAAAATTCAATGTTTCCGAACTTAACATGAACAAGCATTTCTTATATTCAATCACCTCAAAGAAGCCAAAAAACGCCCATGAATTCTATTCTGTCAGTGCTGTTCTTAATATTGGCTGGTGCTCAAATATGGCTTCTAAGTCTTGGATTAGAGATCTTGACTACCTGTCGGATACTGCAGTTTATGTACCGTTTCAAGAAGGAAAAACACTGTATGAGATCGATGTACCCGTAGCTTTTTATTGTAAGCAAACTCAAACTTAAATATTGCAAGATGCTTGTCCAAATTCTGAAAAATGAATGATGTGTATTCTTTCCCTCTTCCTTGCATCTTTGCACACATTGATTGAGTTACAGTGTGACTTCAAATTGACTTCTTCTTTTAAATTGCAGGTAGAGGAACAGCCTGTGAAAAGAAGTCTGGACCAAAGTTTGTTGACAAAAACTCAAAAACACCCCTAACAGGGCCAAAAGAACCAAAACTGACGGAAAAATCGGACCTTGAACCGCCACCATGGGTTACTATTGAGGGCAAAGAAACACAAAAGATGAATGTCAGCGAAGGTAAGCCGCCACCAAAAGCTAACCTGGATGAAGGCATGCCACCGTCTTTGGGTAAGTTTTGTGTTGCGATAAGGTTTATACCGAGTAAGACAAGCATATGCTACCGGTCATTATAATCCTTGCAAGCCGGTTTTTGTCGCTGTGAGAGTAATGATTTTATCACTCATAGCCTTTGAAATAACGTAATGCTCTTTCTGTTTAAAATGGCAGTAAAGTTCAGACATGCCGACGATTTATGGGGAAAATGAATAATCTGTAATGAATAATGAATAGTAACCTTGAGAATTTAATGCATAAATATTTGTTTTAATATAGAAACTGATGATCGATGCTCTTTCTGTCTAAAATGGCAGTAAAGTTCATAAATGCCGACATTTTGAGGAGGAAAATACATTTTAGAAAAATCTTGAGGATTTAAAGCACAAATATTTATTTCAACATAGATACAGCAATAATATATCTGAAAGGGCCTTGCTTTTCATTTCT
>JAACYV020264634.1:0-14235 GCA_009936425.2 Chrysaora fuscescens | reverse complement strand
CTGCCAACCGTTCATACAGGGCAAGATGCATTCAACAATGCCGTGAATATTGCTTTGGCGACTGAGCGTTGGGATTTCCCAACCCATGAGATATCAAGAAGATACTTTAAAAGTTTGCCTTGTTAGCTGAATTTCTGACTTATTATTCATTATTCGTATTTTTGACTTATTATTCATAATCAAGTGTTGTTGCACAAATAAGTGCGTTACGTTACATTAGCAATAATATGTTTTGCATGTTTTGTTGTACGGCTGAAGTTATGAAGTTAGTAAGCTACTAAGCTTTGACATTATATTGAGTTATTTATGATACTTATATATCAAACAAAGCTAAAAGGTTTAGGCAATTAATGTAATCAACATAGATTAGTTTTCTTGCTAATGGATTACAATTATGTGTGGGACAGCCGGAACAGGTTTGCTTATTACAGAATTGCAGAATCAAATAATTTCTACAGCCACGTTCAACAATCAAGCTGTAACACGTTTTTCTTACGACCTTATTCCTGATCTGCTAGCGTCTGTTTTATATGAAAGCAGTCCGGAAGCCATTGTAAATGTTATGCGCTTTGGGCGTGGCTCGCTGATGGCGAAATTTGAGCTGAAAAGGGCCCGTTGTCTGTGGTATTATAGCGTTTAGCAGCAATGACTATTACTAATAATCAACCGATTTTCGCAGTTTTCATGGTAATTTTCACTGTATAAATCAGAATTTCGCTATTTTACGGGAAAGGAGCCGATCCCCTAATCAACTGATTACACCGCTACCAAGCAAAAAATATATCAATGGCTGCATAGCGGAGCAGTGGAATCTCACTGTTGGAATACCACGCGGTGTGTCTAATCCTAGACAGGCAACAAAACGGAAGAAATAAATTGAACATGTACATAAACTATTGCCTTACTTTTCTCGATATTTAGTGTTGTTTGATGACTTGGAGAAGTAAACTGATGCATTAAAGAAATAACTTTCATTATTATATGCTGAATCTGAATTTGAATCTGAATTGTTTTCTTAGCAAAAAGAAGTCTAACCAAAAACCAAAACAAAACTTGTTAAAGAGATCGATAAATAATCACATCTCTACCCCGTTTCCATCCCAAATAGAGCATATATAAGGATATAATACATTACTAACTAAGAAAAGAATAAAAACAACAACAAAACAATGATAAAACTCGATTCCAGCTTTTTCTGGCTCCGCTATTTTCTAGCACTTCGTGCAGTTGAACGTCGTACGTTGTACTAGCCGTTGGGATGACGTTGAAGAATGAACACAAACAAACAATAGTATAACAAACACGCAGCAGCAGGCTCAGTAACCGCACAGTGGAACTGGCAGCAGAGAGTGCACAAGATGTTTTTGTGCTGGATGGAGATCTCGTATGAAGGAAGCGACTGGCGGCGGCGGCAAAGACATTTTCCCCAAGAGAGTAGATTGGGGGAAACCAAAGGCAGTATCATCAGTCAGTCTGACAGATTGAATTTTCACCGTCTGCAGTTTTTTACTTATTAAATTACGGAGAGGAGGGTGGGGGGTTGTATATGCTTGATTAGTGTATTGCGACATAACGACCTTATATCAATGCTGAATATGAATAACCGAAGCTTCTCGAGTTTAACTGAATTGATAAAGAGAAGAATCATAACCATTATTTTAAAGACAAATATTTACTGCAATTATTTAAGCCCGATTTACCAGAATATAAGAGCAATTCGCAGAGTTCGAGTGATTTCAGTTGACTCGTGGTGGTGCAGTAAGATAACGAGCAATGAAAACTGATATTTCTCATATATTTCTCGATAACTTATTTACAATATTACATAAAAGGAAAGGTAAAGTAGAATAAATAACGACTTAGACATCAATGTCCTCTCTGTATTCGAATCCCCCAGCACTGATTTGCGAGACGGTCTGGTCAGTTGTGAAGTAATCATCATCCTAGAAATAAAGCAGTCAGATTAATATCGGCCTTCTGAATTATGTCAGTGATCCCTTGAGTAATCCAGTCTCTTTAAAGATCTTGTTCTGTCTAAAACATACTCAAGTGAAGATGCTTTCACTCTGCTAATCTGTCAAATTTCTCCGCTGGGACTGTTGTAATGGCGGCTAAGCAAACTCTCTGTGACTAAGCCATTTTTCACATTTTTTAAGCTGGCCATTCTCAACATTGTTTGAATTTGGGTAGTCAGTATCAACGTGTCTAGCCATTCTGATGCTTCAGAGGTTGGGCTTATTTCTTATTCTTGTGTGTTTTGTAAGCCACTGCTTTTATCCATCCTTTCAGATATTCATAGTATCCAGATTGACTCAGTCCAGGGAAAGAGGATATGTAGGGAGTCAGTAGGATATTTTTGTAGGGTTGCCATAACTATGGCTTACACACACTGACCAATAGAAGTAAAAACCGCTCTCGCCATACCCTCTGGTCCCTCACGGCCTTGCCTTACTTTTCATTGACGTATACCTTTTAACCAGATGGTTTCTCTCAAGCCTGTATGGAGTTTTGTTGGGGTGCCCTTAATATCGATTATACAAGTAGTAGAAGTAACGGAAACAGTAATTTAATGGACAATGGTAGCCTAGTACGAGAGTCATAGTGCCGTCACTAATCTTTTCACGCGGCATCACCTACTACTAAAATTCGAATTGAAGCAACAAAACAATTTTATATCTTATAACTAACCAACCTTGCTGCCAGCAAAACTCCCAATCGATATATCTTCTTCAATTTCTTCTGTTATGCTCAACCCTTCTTCGCTCTTGCGTGAACTTCAAGAAGCAAAATTGTACAATAAGGTTGATATAAGAATATGGGGAGAATTTAATTGAATTGTTAAACCCTTTCGCTCGGCGATGAGCTAAACAAGGGTTGCAACAATTCTCAATACAAGGCCATACAGGGGTTTCTGTTCATAATTATAATCATATCACAGAACCTTTAACAGCCAAGCAGAGTAACATGGGACATTTATTGGGACATTCTATTGGGACATTTTATTTTTAGAGTAGCTCCTAAAACACAAATAGCAAAAGTTCCTCCGCTCAGATTGTCTACATTAAGCGTTGATAGGTCTTGTGTAGTGTTATGGAAAAGAGTTTGAAGACAAGAAACATGTCTTTACCTCGATGGCAAAAAGTCATCTTCATATCCATAATTATTCTCTCTTGGAACTTCTGTCAAACGTGATAAGATATAAAAATCTGGGCAACTTAAATGGTTAATATAAGATGTGACAATGACTAAATAGTAGTTCTACTGGCGCTGGCGGCCTGATTCCAAAAATCAATCAACTGAAGAAATAACAACGAACGAACTACCAACCAAACCCAAGCTTGTTGATCTTTTCTTCAATGGCTGCCAAGTCCCTCCAATCACCCGACGAATTAAAATCTATCAAAATAAATCACTTATTCATACAAAATAAATAATTTGATATGAAGAACGTTCGACGTTGTCAGGCTTTTTTGAAAGAAATGAAAAAAATTCAGAAAATTGCCTACCAGTCGCCGTTGCGTCCTTCTTTGGCGATAAACCAGGTAATGGAGGTGCATCCTTGAGGGATCCGAGAACGTTTCTTCCATTTTTTTCATTTCCTCTAAATAAATGTTTGCTTTCGGGGTCATCCCAAGCGTCCCTAAATAAAAGAAATTTAACAAAATTATTTCGGGGGTAGAAAATCTAAAAAAAAAAAACAGTTCATAACTATGTTCTTCCTCGTCAGCTTTACTTTTAACGCTTCGGGCTTTTGTGAAGTAGCTGCAGTGCGATGGGGAAAATAACTATACGACAATTTCACCTCCCATCTACCGCTTTGTGCTTCATAATCCTGCTGATTATTTTATAGTCATAGCCTTACTATATAGCTATACATCAGTTTCTTCATTGGTTCATATTAAACACAATTCTCAAAATTTATGTTGTTATGATTACAAAAAATTGCAGGTTCAGTTTTGAAAAGAAGGTTCATATTAAATCTAATACAGTGCATTATTATACAATGCATAGTAGTCGATTAGAATAGTTCTCATTTAACTTTCCTGTTATGATCTAATTTTCGATATATTTGTTCAATGGCAATAGTAATACTAGAATACTGCTAAATATTGCCTCAAAGTGGCATTAACATGTAAGTGTCGTCGATAGAGATTACGAAGTGCACATTCGTGATGCTTTGAACAGTGCAAAGCGCAAAGGGTCACTGGTAGTTGTAGATGATTGAGGACCAACTAGCCCCTCTTGTCAAACCTTGCCAAGCTGCAAAGTTTTCCTAAATCGGAAAACACTTCCCAGTAGGCTTTGCCCACCTCTGCGGCTTCTATGCTTCTGCCACTAACAACAATTCTCAAACCCCACAATTCTCAAAATTTATGTTGTTATGATTACAAAAAATTGCAGGTTCAGTTTTGAAAAGACTGGCCCAATACGTATCTAACCTACAATAGGGTTATCTGTTGGCTATATTTTCCCGAAGACGTCAAAACCACGATGGTCTCTTTAAAAGAAGTCAGTAAGAAGTGAAACAGAAGAATTCAGCAGGCTTTTGTGAAGAAGATTACCCAAATTAAGGCCGCAGCTACGATTAAGAGAGAAATGACAAATGACTTGTAGGCCAAGAAAACCACTCATAACGATTCCATTTTTTTGTAAACAGAGCGTAAATTTGTTATTTTGATCGCCTGAAAACCTCAATTAAAAAATCAAGCTGCGAATATAGAAGTGATGCATTAGCTACGTTGTGCGTGAAAACCCAAGAACATTAAATCCACACTTCGCAGCATATTTTTATCCACCTTCAACTCAAGATACCACTTCGGCTTAATCAAGCGCATTAGGCTTGTGAAACATTTGTTCACTGTCTAAAACAACGATCATTTATGCCGTTAATACTTTTAATTACGTTTTTGTCGGCTTTTTATTGCTTTCCTTGGAAAGGCCCAATTCAGCAAGCAGCTCACTATCTTCATCTTCAAAGGAAGCCTTAATCTTGGATTTTTGACTTTTCCTAAAAACGAAAAAGGTAGCTGCGAAGAATCTGATCATGACGTTCTCTATGATTCAGCATAACAAACCGTGTTGATCTTTACGTTTGAAATGCTGCAAAAGACAGCGAAAAGGACAGTTTTAGTGACATTATATATTTTTTATCGATTAAGCTAAGATCACCACATTTAGCACTATTGACGATGGTTGGCTCTTTCTTGGGTAAATATTGTGGTTAACAGCAAAAGAATTTCAGGATAGAATTATGTATCAGGACAGAATGTTTTAAATCTTTTAAGAATAGACTAACAGAAACAGTATCAATGATGTGACATTTTTGGACATTTTTCTGACAAAACAATTTTTCATAAACTCGTTCTGAACAAGATTGTAGTAGCTCTAAAGCAAAAAGCTGAAAAGACAAAATAATCTAGGTCAAGATTAGGTAGGTAGAACTGTAGGGATAAGAAAATGAATTGCAAAGGGCTAAGGAAATCACACATGAAATATTAATAACGAGCATGGTGTGGCTAGTCGAAGTGTAAAGTATGGAAGTCTAGCGTTGTATAAATATTCTTTGCTGATCATTGACTTTTTATTATGCCTTACATTGCTGATCCACATAATCGGTCTAAGTAAATAAAATACTTACGCGTGTTTTGAAGTTGTGTCTTTTTCTGCACCGAAACTTAGCTCAATAGATCGATCACTGTTGTCGTTCACCAAACTGCTATCAATTTTTCCCTTTGATTCGATTCTTTGGGGTATTTTGCTAGAAGACTACCAAAGCAAATATGTTACTGGTTATGGTTTTATCAATAGTTTTATGAATGGAAAGTTCCAAATGAAAAAATATTTAAATAAGGGAATTTCTTCTCCTTTAAATTTCTCAAAAGATAAGACGAAGATAAAGACTTTGGAGACTATTTGGAAGACCGAAGTGTATCTGGAGGCAGAGGAAATGGTCTTCAAGATCGTTTGAGCTCACCAAACCAACGTCAAGGGCTAAAGAAACGCAGATATAAAACCCGTACACTCACCCTTGGTGAAAAAGATAGACCCTCTTCACTTCTATCTTTAGCAGTGATTCCCTGTATCCCTCGATGCGAATGCTTTTGCAAGTGTACACACAGAGAATTACATCAACAATAGAAACCGCACATGAATGGGTTAAGCATAAACCAAGAAATCAGAAATTCTAACCAAACCATTTTATCATCTTAGCTACTTGTCTAAAGATCCCTTGATTGAATGAATATATCATAAAAACAAAAAACCAAGAGCGTAAAAATGGGTATTTACTATTTCGAAGGCAAGAAAGCCGTTTAATTTGTAATTTATCTTGCTGATCACAGATTACTTCTCGTCAAGCGCATATGGAACTTGGATTATCATTAAGGGCATTTTAATTTGGAATCAAGGCCATTTTTGATGTTTAATACTATTTGAAGGATGCACATGCTACATTATAATCTTCTTTACCATGTGTCACAGCAAAGCTCTGAGTGAGATCACTGTTTAAAAGACCTTTACTATCATACCCAGTCCATGAACGTAAAAGCCAACATCTTGATATTACCATAATATTGGCTATACAACTACTTGCTTCATAGCTAAACATAAGATATGAAGGCTAAGAAGATGCTTACATGAAATGGTTAAAAAATTCATTTCAATAGCAAATAGTCCTAAGACATCATGCCATTACCAGGTTCTCCTCATTTAGCAATGACATTTTGATGTTTTTAAAGCATGTATTTATATCTCTAGAACAACTTGAGGGTTTAAAATCAACTATAATATTTTAAACGTTTCTTGTTAAGGTAAATATGCTCTAGTATATCTTTAAATACTTTATATAAATCCTAAGGAAAGGAAAATAGGATTGAACTATCAATTTATAATGACTATAAATAGCTGTGTCTTACTAGATTTGCATAACGTAATTATAAATTGTGTAAAAAAACTCAGATTTGCTTTGAATCATACTTACTTTTTCTTGTTGATGTTTTTGCATATATTCCAATATTAATGGGCTATCTTTTGATTCAACATCCAATTTAAGTGATCTTATAAGCTCATCTCTTGTTTCAAATTTGTCTGCCTGCAATTTGAGAAGAAAGAGGTTTATCCCTAAATCAGACAACAACACTCCCTGAAAATATGCACCCTTTTCTTTCTTGTATGTCTTGCATATTGTTTTGTATCTCATAAGCAACATGCAAGTGCTACTAGGAATATGTCTTTAAAATAAACATGAACTGTCATAGAGATTCACTTGAATTGCATACCTCAGCTGCAAAGCAAAATTTTGGAACAGAATTGCAAGAAAGCATACAAGGAAATAATATAAGCAAGTTTCAATTTGAATAGCCAAGTCATCATAAAAGATCCTTTGGGTTATTCAAGAGTTTTGTCAAGCCCTCTAAATTTGTAAGCAAATAGCAAATGTTAGTAAAGTTAAAGCACACTCACATGACCAGACTCAGGACTAAAGACAGCCAAAGTGAAATCCAGGTTAAAACATTTAAGAAAATCTTGTACCAAACTTGCAGCTATAGACCCTGGAATAAAGGAAACAATATAGGCCTAAAACTACAGTCTAGCACTGAAAGTCTCTCATCACTTACTTAAAGAAACAATTCTACGGAAAAATACTACGGAAGCAAAAGTGAGCATTAAAACTGATTTGATAACAGCATTTTGAATTTTATTCAAGATTTTTACACTTGTTAACTGATTAAATTAGGATAGAATTATACCATATCAATTCTGAATCTATTGGGATATATTGATGGTATTTAAATACAAAACCCTTTTTTCCATTTCCGTTGTATTCCAATATAGAAGAAACTTTCTCCCTTCTCCTTTTTACCGATCACTTTGAAGAGGTAAAGATCTATGGGGGCTAGAGGGTAAACCGTTTACCCCTCAATACAAATCAGGCATATAGAGCATAGAATTTGCCAAAAATTGCTTTCTTCTATGTTAAGTTTTAAATTGTTTCCTGTCCCTATAAAACCCAGAAACCCCTCAATTTATATAAGCCAATATTTCTGCTTATGCTAACGTGCTTTACTACCATGCTTTGAATGTTTGGAATTCAGCAATAAGGAAATTAGTTTTATATTTTCTTAACAAACCTTCTTTGGTATTGAGAAATTTACTCAGTTTATTGTTGATGCTATTTCCATTCTGAAATTTCCAAAAAATGTTCATATATTAGTAAAAAGAGATGTAGAAAAAAGTAACTTCTATATATCAATCTAATTCATGCTCAAAAATAGAATGACTCCATACACTCAAATTTTCATCTGTGTTTATTGAGACCTCTTTCTTCCCCTGTTATCATTATATATACAGATTTTGCAGCAAGGTTTTAGCCCCTTGTTTTCAATTACAGAGAATTGCTTTCTCTCCTCACTCTTATACTTAAGGTTTTGGATGAATAATTTATTCCAAAATGTGTCAGCACCATATCTCCTTCTTGATTCACAATAATGATTTACAATGTTTTAGATAGTACATGTAACTACTTGCCTTTTAAAGTCTAACAACTCTGATCTAATAAGAGCCTTACAAAATGTTAAATGTTATGTTTTACATTAAGAAAATTAGGCTCTCTCATACCTTCAGAGATTCTTGCTCTTCCAATGCTAGAAAAACATTTGCACGCAGTTCTGCCTGATAATAACAAGACCATTTTAAGTGAAGTGAATTCAATTTAAATAAATACATCATCAGATAGTTAACATTTGTTGGGTAAATTTGTGGAATATGTTACCAACCCAAAACTAGGCTGCAAATATGCCATCAAAAGTACTCAAAATGCAATTCTAAAGCTTGCTGCACTTATGCCAGAAATTGTAACAAATATTGCAGCTTGAAACTGTGCTTAAAATAAAGGCCAATAGTCAATGAAAAGTAATGCCCCCTAGATCAATGCGCCATAAAAATGCAATGATGAAATTAAGAAACATCACTTTCATTATCCTCATCATGAGTGCAGACCTCTGCAAACACTCTACTTAATCCAGTCCTTTGCAATATGGATCCACACTTTGTTTCCGATCTTTGCTTCACACATTCCTTGACAAACTTTCATTGTCTTTCTCTTCCCCCTTTTTTTCATAGACATCCACTTTGTGATTCACTCATTCTCTCTTCCTGGCTCATGATTGACATATGTCCTATCAACGAAGGTGAAAACTTTGCACACTTAAACATTGGCTGTGCACACTCGAGATCTCGTTGAAAATAGCCATTTTCTGCCGACCAGGACAACTGTAACATTAATGAGTTTGTTCAAAACTGAAAATGATTTTTAGGGGTGACTAAGTATCCAACCCCTGACCCAAAGGCCTAGTCCAAGACATTAAACAATTACAAGACCATAAAATTTGTGTGCCCCTAAATAAAGCCCCGATAGGTGCAGGTAGGAGTAGGAGCGTTAGGCCTCCTAAAAGGAAAGGCCCACAGGCTAGGTAGGCCTAAAAACCTAGACATTATACTCCTAAGCCTTACTCTATCCAAAAACTTTAAATAACACATCAAAGCTTACTCTGATTTTGTCCAACACCCCATTGGTCTCTAGGGTTTGCGCCACAAGATCTCTAAGTTCAGTGTCTTCATCTGCAGACATGGTGTTATTGTTTTTATATGTGGCAGTGTTGCAGAAACTAATCCTAATCAAAGTTCAGCGCTGGAAAAATGTTGTATATACAACAACAACAACCAACCACTACAACCACATTCCAGTTGGTAGACACCACTGATCTCAATTTAAAGATTATTATTATTCTGAGATCATTGGTACACTCTCATACTGTCAGGTTTTTTTTTATAGAGGGGAGGGGAATTTTTTGTTTATTTGATTTCGCATTGTTTTACGATTTCCCGAAAAATGCTGAACATTACAAAATTACATAACAAAATATTATAAACAACTTGCAGCACAAGTTACCCAATTAGACTGTCCAGAGTCCGCATCACAGACTAACATTTGAAAAGGTTTTTAGCATACCGTTGATCAACCAACTTTGATAAACGATTGTAGAGTTTTAAAAAGTCTATATGGTGCTGAGACAGTACAACAATTCTTACCAAGCTCTGAATAAACTGCATATGTGAAGGACTTGACTCCCAATGCTTACTTGCAAGCTGAGAGATGTAGCCTTTCAAGCTTTGGCCATTCATGCGTACCCCAAATTTCAGAAGCATGACCAAAAATTGGCAGAAAACCTTCCCCATTCCCTGCATTTTGCTACAAGCGAAAAGTATGATTTCTGTGCTTTCTCTTTTACTTTTTCTACGTGTTCAGAGAAGGCTCAATTAGATTTTATAGTTACCCCCCCCCCCCATAAGTTTAACATTCTTGTATTTGTTTGTTCCTGAATATCATGATTTTAGTTTGTCCATATTCATTTCCATTTTGATGGAACTTGAAAATTTTGCTAATGGATTTAGTTAAGACTGGAGGTCGGGGGTTTTTTCGTTTATTTGGTCATAGTCCATGATTTGTTGGACAATTTTAAATTTTTTATCGCTGACGATGTTTGTTCCAAAACCGGTAGTTTGGACTTTCGACCAATAGACCAAAGCTTGGAATCCTGGTCTTTTTTTCGTAAATTTATCGGACAAAGGTGGAACCGCTTATGTGAAAAATTTGAGATATTGGTTTTTTTTGTCGTAGCTATATTTGGGGGACGAAGATAGGATAGAACCAGCTTACATGTAAATATAAGGATTTAGAATTACAACTTGTGACAAGTTAATGAAACGGTAGACTGATTTAAACATTTCACTTTTGTCCCAAAAACTTGTTGTTTTAGGCAGGCAAGACGTACTGTGTGAAAAAGAACCGGTTATTTTTCCCAACCCCTTCCAACAAGAATGGGGTCACATATTTTACAGTACTTGCCCGCCCATTATTAACCGAGGGGACTTTAGAATTGATTGAAACGATTTTTTAGATTTATGTAGAGAATTTTTTTATGCTTTTACACTCAGAATCAAACCAAGGACATTTTTATGTACTGTAGCTATCTATACACAGTACTACAGTACATACAGTGCATACAGTTACAGATACTGTACTTTACATGTAGAAGGATGTATGATGATGGAGGGAAGGTTCTTTCCAAATTGTGAAAGCTTTTTCTTATTTTTATATATTTTAGTTGGATTTTGGGCAATTTTACTAGCCCCCGTTTCGGGGGTGTACTGTCCCAAAAGGGTTCTTCAAATTGTCATTGTACATTGCTCAGCCAATTCAGGGACGTATAATATAAATGAATAATAAAATGCATGCGATATTAGTCATAGCAGAGTAAGGGGCAACATGGGGCTAATGCCAAAACAAAAATAACGATTATAATTTGTTTAAGTTTCCCTCCCAGGTTTCAAAAATGTCAACTTTTCTAACGCCTTTTCCATGTCTATGTTGCTTGTTATGCAGCTGATCTGATACCGACTAAAAAACTTGTCATTTTCATCGACTTTCATCAAACGAAGCTGAAGGTTGTTTTCAAACGTCATGCTACAATAGGATAAACCTTTCGCTGTTGAAAGTTGATGACACTGCGACCCCCACATTGGACTGATCTTAATAATCATAATAAGAATGATAATGACTTGTATTTTCTCTGCTGTTTCTAAAGCAATATAAAAAAACTGACCCAACTGTCCAACACTTCTACTGATTTGTACTTTTATTTAGCAAAAATAAAAAAAAAAACTAGCATCATCATGAGACACGAGTAAACAGATTTCTTTCCTACCGCTTTGGGTCTGATAGGCTGATTATCTTTATATGGGCGTTCTTTCAAATTCTGTCGAGACCGAAATCTATTATTGTGTGTTTTGAATTCAAAAGATTATTTCCACAACATACTTATTACCCACAGAGAAGAAGAACCAGCGAAGGTCACAGCCAGGGTACAGTTGAAAATCCCCTTTGTTGAAAACCATGGATAACAAAAAGTGAATAAGTGATCAAACAACCTTGCTGTAGATATTAAATTACGACAATTGATATACCCATATAGTACTAATTTAATCTTAATAATCAATGTGAGAAGCCTAACGTCAAAGAGCTATTTTTTGGTTTCTTAAATGCAGCAGACCACAGCCATTCCCCAGGGCCATTCCCTTCAAAGGTTAAAAAATATTTTAATGTATTTTAGTAGTAAATTGTGGTGATTTTCTGTAAACAAACGCCCCATCTGTGCGGTTCAAATGATTTCTTCTAAATATCGTAGACTCGACTGGTCAATTTTAGCCTGCGTGTTGACTATAAAGTCGACCTTAGATGAATTTGCACGCAGCCAGTTGGTTTACCCAAAGAAGAGACCCAACGAAAGAACATCTACATTCCTTTATCTTATCAGTTTTTGATAGGGATATCGTTCATCAAGTGAGCTATGCGAAAAATGTTTCGGCTGTAGGGCGTCTTTTCACAACAATTGGGATGACAGTTTTCCAACAAGACAGGGCTGTGCAAGCTAGCTTGATATTAACATAAAACTACTCATGGTGGATGCCACTCCATGATTATACCATATAAGGACGCCAACTGGGTTACGGAAGTTGATCTAAACTGCCACATCTAATAGCACAATTAGAGGGGGTTTGTCTGCCTCCTAGACACGTGACTAACACACCTATTTTATCTAATAGGATCTCTTACTCTTTCATGCTCTCGTCTCATTGCATTATCGTTCTCGTGTCAGAAACAATTTAGTCCTATTCGCATTGCTTCTCTACTTTACAATTATCAAATTAATTTAACACGATGTCTACAAGACCAAAGGGATATGGACTCACAGCAGACATCAGAAACAAGGTTAGTAAAATCACTTTTATTTTCTTGTAGATTTATTTAAAATGAAAGCAGGGTATATCAAAATAAATTTTCTTGAATCACGAGGAGAAAGTCCAGAATCAACAGACTTGACGAAAAACCAAAATTTATCTTCAGTTTTCACACATACTTGCGCTGTGCTGTGTGATTTTCTTCAACATGCGCGCGACTACTTATTGAAAGTTTTATATATTTTGTGTTTTTAAAATTATCGCAAGACAGTTTGATTTATAATGAAACAACAAAACAGTGTGAAAACAAAAGACAGTAGGGTACATAATGGAAGGACTGTATTGATGTTTTTACTATTTTTTTGCCGTTTCCAAAATCGTCCCAGTTAACAAGAGTTTTCATGGTCACTAGATAATTGCTATCAACTGCTTGTAAACTAACTTGCTTCGACTTGAGCTAACATTATGGTAACTCTGGTTCTTAAAAACGGGCCCTTGATTTATAAACACGTATTATTGTCCAAGTATTGCACATGTACAAGATAACAATTGAATGAAAGAATCCAGGAGAGACTCAAAACTTTTAGGTTCCATGAATGCCAAGACCTCTGTAAGGTTAATGGGAGAGGGGGGGACCACAATTGTTTCATATAGAAAGAGGGACAATAGGCCTATTGTGTTAGGGTTAATAAAGCATGCTGGAAATTGGATTAAGGGGGGGGGGGGGGATGAGGTTTGCTGAATGCAGCCACTGTATGATTAAAACCAAACAAAGGACTGAGGCAGGAATACAATTTTATTATTATTGTCGTACGTGAGTTGCTTGCTAGTGAAATATCAATGAGATTGGATGACGAATTTTGTATCAAATATTTTTCCCTAAAGATTTTGGAGAAGTATGACAGGAATTTAGAAGCTGATGCAGTGCGATGGATTGAGGCAATTCTTGGCGAAGGAACAATGCAGGGTGCAGCAGGCCCGGATGAGGTGCACAAAATTTTGAAGGATGGATCAGTTCTGTGCAGGTAGCTACTTTTTTAAAATAATAAAATGACGTTAAAATTTATCTTATTGTAATACTGCTAAATTTAGGCCTATTTTCGTATAATTTCTTTCTTTTGAGCCATTCATTTCATTGTTACTTTGTTGCTTTTTTATGCCTTTTAATCCGCTGATTTCTTGTTCTTAATTTCCACATGTATATTTTACGTAGACACTTAAACTGTTTCGGCATCTTTAAGATGTCAGCAGTTTTCTTACGTTCGTCCGTTTGTATGTTAATTAATAATTGTATTGTTTCCTGTTACTATTGTTGTAACAGACATCTTATGTTATTAATTTTGTAAAGATAGGGTTACACATGCATTAGAAGAGTAGTGAGTTTTGGACGATGGAGATATAAGTTGATCGTAACAGCCCAAGAGGCTTGTGAAAGCT
>JAACYV020264412.1:0-16080 GCA_009936425.2 Chrysaora fuscescens | reverse complement strand
TGGGGTAGTTGATGATAGTGCAAGGTGATTTAGGGGGCAAAAAATTCCTACGGAATCGGCCTCAGCGTATGGACTACATTGATTAGATCAAATTTCAAACTCGAAACATATTTCTATGACTTAGCGCCCATAATTTGCAAATTAAACGAACAAAACCCCTAGATAAGAACGATTTCGTCTATTTTGCCGTTCTTTGGGCATACAAACAGTAGAAGACGAAGTGCATTTTTTAATGTCATGTCCTTTGTACTTTACTGAACGTCAAAAAATGCTAGATAACATTCACAAAATATTCCCTTCTATCCTTCTTTTGAATCCAAATGATATGTTCCTTTGGTTAATGACCCAAGAAAACGTTCTTTTCATAAAATTGGTAAATTTTGTAACCACTCTTTTAAAATCAGAGATAAAACGAATACTAATTTATTATCCTTCAACAAATAACTTTTTTTCATAATAATGATGTAATTTCGTTCTGCAAGTTATAGGTTAGCATTAATTCATTGCATTAATAGTTTCTATGAATATTCTGTAATTTTGTTATGTATGTTATAGGTAAATTCTCAGTTAAATTGTATTAATCTTGTTATTTTTTAGACATTAATTTTACTGTAAGCTGGTTAAGCGCCATCTCGGCCTACATACAAAAAAAATAATATTGCTGTTTATTCAGTTATCGAATTTCTCTTTCGACGTATAGCAATAAATTTTGCGCTGTCTCATCTACCTCAGAGAAACAATGTATTTTCTAGATGAAAGAAAAATCGTAGGAATTCGTTTCAGATTCAGTTCTCTCCTGGTCAACCTGTAATGAAGTCCAGTATGACGCCCTGGCTTCGCCTGTATGTGCTATCTACATAGCACAATTTCCATGCTTCATGCTGTGTGGAATTGAAAAAAGCCTTCAGTGCCCGGCAAAGGGTCAGGAAAAAGAAAAAGAATCTTGTTACTTTATGGTTTGAAATAGTTGTTCCGTGACCATCATTCTCAGGGAAGAGATCCTTGGCAGTATAAGCTTTTCGGTTAGGGTTTGACAAGTCTTATTAATCATAGAGTTTGCAAGTTGAAATTCCCAAGGTTCGCAACTAAAGTACTCGTTTACACCAATCTATATTTCACCTACCTATGTTATTTGATTATATCTATAAATCAATAAATTGAAAAATCTACAACTCCTGTATCCTTCAATCTCACTTCCTCTGTAAATTTTTTATTTTATTTCATGTTTGGTGTACTACCTTGGACCAATTATGTTGTTCAAAAAAACTCAAGTAAAACATAATACCAGTTGGCTGCAGCCTTTGGGCCGGGAAACACATAATGTTTACCTTTACTTACTTCCAATCAATTTCAAAAATATAGAGGTATATCTATCAACAATATAAAAGCTAAAAAAAAACAGCATCAACAAACAAACAAAAGTCCCTATTGTTAAATGGCATTTTCACTCGCTTGTTAAATAGCTACATCGAATAAAAGAAAACGTTACAAATGGGTACCACTTTCACATTTTGGCAAGCTTTGACTTATAAGCGCAAAAGGAAAACATGAGCTGTTCCGACCGGTCCAACCTTGGCACAAAACCTAGTTTCCACTCAATGTATGAGGATTGTGCAAATTTTTATTTTATACCACAAAAATTATCATAATCCTAGAATAAACCGCCACTGAATGTTCATCAGTGTAAAGTCACACTACGCAGAACTAATGTCGTTTTTACACGTATTTTGTGGAGAAAGTTGAAACTCAGAAGAGCTATCATTTTCAGAAAATTATTCGGCCGCAGAAACTTTTTAAACTGAAGCCGACACAAATTATTCTTCAACATACATGTCTGCACAAAAATAGCAAACATCAATTTAGATTTAAAATATAAAAAGATATATAATTTAAACGCGCAACAAACTGAACATGCTAATGCTAATGGCGTATTGTCTACTTTATAGAATAAGCCACCAACCGAAAATCGTACCTTTTGATCATTCGTCTATAGCGACAGCTAGGCTGCAGGCAGCCAAATGGAAAAACATTCGCTCTTCTAGCATATAAAGCTGCTACGCGTGCGCTTCACATAAAAAAGAAACGAGAGGGAGCAAATACTGTGTAACTTACACTTTTCTGCAATAAGGGCAGCGTGCCAGATGAGCTGTAGTTCGGAACTAGAAAAAGTAATTTTTATGAGAAACAATAAGTAAGATTGACTGAACAGTAAGCATTGCAAACACACAAGGGTGAAAAAATTACTTTTGAAATGGGTTTTTTACTGAGAAAATAAATAAAATCCTTGCAACATCGAGGAAAATCTTAGAAATTTCTAAAACATTTACCACAAATGTTTCGTTACAATGCCCACAAGTAACTCGTATTCTTGTGTCTGAGCTTGGAACCTGTGCGACAGGAGTAGATGGTGGTGGCCCTCCGCCAACATTGATGATTCTCTTACTGTTGAGTTAAGTATATAAAACAGTAGTTACAACAACTAAAAGTCAAAAAATCAAAAACCACTTCTCAAAAAAGGATCAATAGTCATGGCAGATGTAAGAAATAATATCCCACGAAAAGATTTCAGACTACCTAGATCAGAGAGGGGAGGATAATAATATAGATGCTATGATTTAAACGAAACAAATCGCCAAATCAGGGACTGAGCGAGCAAAGGTGTCCAAGAAGAAAAGAGTAATAACATTTATAGTTAAAACATAAAAAATCATTAACTAGTTGCTACATGACTCTCAATTTCCAGAAGAAGAGAAGGATGAAATTTTTAAATAATTAACACAATCAGTAACGCGCATGTGCAAGTATGTAGCATTCTTTTTTAGTTGGGATAATCAGCCATACGATTATTTCATGAAACATTATATGGTTGATGGAAAATCAACATTTAGCTCATTCATATACTTTCAATACTATAGTGCAGGTGCGAGTATGGTACACCTTCGGTCGTCATCTACGTAGTATTTGTGTTATAACTAACGATCAAGGTATTTTGACCAAAAAATTGACAAAAGAATATTATATAATTTCCATCATTGAAGTCTTGAGAGCAATTCATACTCTTTTATATATGATTGAAAAGAAATTTGTCTCGTTTGGATTCGTTCGCCATGATTTCCTTCAAAGGCAAAGCAAAGACAAAATTTAAGCTAAAAACTTGCTTGTCATCTTACAAAACAGTCTGAATATTATTGCACATTTGAATGAAATGACCAGATAGTTTTTATAAATAGTTTTTGAAAACAAAGTCCAAGCAGCAATATGACTGAGGACTGTGTGTTGTCCCGTTTTGATGTTATTTTAGACTTGCGAGCCTGCAGGGTCAGTTTAATCACGACCAGCGGTAGAAATTTTCCTATAAATATCTATATATATAAATAGCTTATGCTCATGGTGCAAGATAAAGCAGAGTATAGTGACATAAAATTATCATACCAGTTCGGTCTCGGGCAAGATATTCTTGTTGATGTTGATCTGCAGGTCAGTAACGCATTGCAGGGACATCGGATGTATTTCTTTCCGGGTGGAGGAGGTTTGATTGGCTAGAATGAAGAACATCATTTAATATTTTTTCGATGGTTTTTATCTCATAGACGTTTCAAGGGGAAGAATTCATTTAAACAGAGGTGCTAAATAATAACAATTCTACGCCCTTGCGCAAGAAAAATAACCCTCCATCCAACATATTTTCCCTTAGTTTAAGTACAGCTTACTCGTATCCTTGGTGTTTCTTTTAATAGTATTTAATAATCTACACATTGGCAAGCTTCGGCGTTTTTTTGGTAGCTTTTAGAGAAAGATCAGCGTATTTCAATAGCACGAGGCGGGCGGCTTATTTTGGTAGTTTTCAGAGAAAGATCAGCGTATTCCAATAGCGCGACGCGGGCAGCGTATTTTGGTAGTTTTCAGAGAAAGATCAGCGTATCTTAATAGCATTCTGTATGGAGCTTGATTTTTCAAAGATTAAGAAATACTCGAAATTTATGTTAATGTTGTACAAATGCGGGCGTATTTTCTGTATAATCTCTACCTTCAATTTATAAACCCTTCCCTTGTCTAAATGGTGGCTTTGTGGAAAAAAAGGAGAAAAAGGAAACAATACGCAATGGAGATTAAGTGTACGTCGAACAGGTTTTGCTTGAAATAAAATAAACAAAACTCGGAAGTTGGAGCTCATCAGGTGGTACATAAGAGCAACTCTAGTGTTGAGTTATTCATTCCGTAACTCTAGCAAGTAGGAAATGGAATATTCTATAAAAATGAAGACAAAGCGAACAACGATAGAAGACAGGAGAAGGGTTGCTGAGAATCATTTTTATTTTGGAAGTGGATTTTTTTAAGTGATATTGTGGCGGTGACCTTAATTGTATTAAAAATATAATTTAAGGGCACAGCTCAATGGCTAGAGACAGCAAAGATTCTTTTTAAAATGGTGCAGCAGTATATTAATAAGAACACCAATATCAAAGACATTTTTATAGTGTAGTAATTACATGGTGAAGGCATATTCTTAAAAGACTACACAATATTTCAAAACTCACCGTTGCCTCATGACAGCTTCCACACTTAACTACACGCTGATTTTCTCTACCCCTAATGAAAATAAGCTGTTTGCAAACTCTGCAGACAACCGTGGGTTCACCAGCGAACCCTGAAGGTGGAGCGGTGCTATATGGAGGTGGTGCTTCGTTATATGCAGGTGGTGGCACATCAGGAAATTCTACTAAAAGAAATAACAAATTATTACAGAAAATTATGAAAGAATAAATACAATAATGCAATGAATTTAAAATGTTAAACTGTCGGGAACTAGTATGTAGACTCTCTCGCTTTCTTTTCACTTCCCTATAAAAGCAGCATATATATAATTTCTACATATGCTGTTAGCAATAACATATTAATTTCTTCTTATTAGTATCAAATATTCCATGGAGATAAATATCTACTGCAACCTATTGTCTTGAGAAAATTGCCTCCTGATCTCTATCGTTGCGGTGCTCAATTCTGAAATATGTTGGTGGAAAGATGCAGATAAGTGGCGAAAGACGGTAGTATATATTATACATTAAATTGTATAGTTCTATGTTCGTTATGTTTGTGATATCTTGACTTCTACTGTATAATGATTTCAGTTGAAGTAATTGCAGTTAAGCATGGCTCTATATTCCAATAATTTATACCAAAAAGTTTTACGAAAGTAGCTACTTGAGAATATGGTGACAACTGGTTGCGACTTTAATAAGTTTTGATAAATTGAAATTTTTGTATTTCATCAAGAGTACAAATAACCTTCTTGAGTTCTGGACACCAAATGGCTTAATACCTCTACTTTCAATATATAAAATATCAGATTGAAAGAAAGTGATACACATGGTCAAAATTTGATCCAAATGCGAATAGGTCTTTTCCATATTTGACCAAGGAACTTATTTTCATGTCTTTAAGCATATTTTTGCAAGTTTTTATGCCCATTTATATGTCATTTTTGAATTCCTTACCCAGAAGTATACAGAATATATATTTTGAGGAATACATTCTACCACTGTCATGAAAATTTAGTAATTTTTTCTTTGATGTGTAAATTCAAAAAGGCGGATTGTGGAACAAATTTTCCGTGATAAGTGTATCTTTAATTGACTGTAATTTCAAAACCGTAAAAGTTGTTGACCTAGAATTTGCATTTTGTTGTTATTCTAATCAAGATGAATCACAAGTCAAATAACACCAGATTCTGAGACTTTGGTTGAATTATTTAAAATTTGTCCCTCATAGGCAAACAATGGCTCATATGCTATTGATCATCGCATAGTATACTTTCGAGATAACATAAAACACAAGGCAAAGCTATAAAATAATATTTTTTTGGCAATAAAAAAACATCCACAAGACAGATAGTTGACCTGCTGCCCGGAATGAAAAAAAAAAGCAACAACAGACCATGAAAAATTTCTAGAGACAATGCAACAGATATGCTGTTAAATGTAGTAAAAAAAATTGCCAATAGCAAAGAGGATGGAAAAATCAGCAAGGACAGAGAAAAATTCCTCAAAACTATAAATTTTAATTACAACGCTCATGGTTGCCATTAAGATTAAAAAAAGTCCGTGATCATTTAAAATCTTAAAACTGAACCAACTCATATAAATTGAAAGACAGGATTTACTTCCCGAGGAGTAAAAAAGCTGCTGACTTAATTAAAAAGAACTGTAGACCCTATTTTTATGTACAGAATGGTACTGAAGAAAGTCAAACACAGGAAAAATGATCTAGCAATGGGATGGGTAGGTTATCGCAAAGCATACGACTTGCTCCCACAAAGCTGGACAATTAAATGTCTAGTAAGCCTAGGAATTAATGGAAATGTGCAAAACCTTTTGGAAAAAATGGTGTGACAAAATGGAAAGGAGAGCTCTCTTGTGTAAAACAAGGATTTGAAACGTAAACATAAAACGAGGAACCTTTCAGGGGATGCCTTATCACAACTGCTATTTATGATCGCCCTAATATCTCTGACCAGTGTACTGCAAAAAGTCAAGGCAGGATATAGTTTTAATTTAAAAAGGAAACGTCAACCAATTTTTGTTTATGGAAGGTCTGAAGCCTTATGCAAATAGTAAAAGAAGATGTAGAGTCTCTGATCCAAACAGTGAGAATATTCAGTGAAGACATTGGGATTTGGTTTATATAAGTGAGCTAAATTGAGAAGGTACAAAACTACTTGACGAGAAAATCTTCAAAGGTTTGAAGGAAGCTGAAAGCTACAAAACGTCAGTATCAAAGACATCACGAGAACAGCTATACTTTTGACTAAAAAAAACATCCAGGGAGGTAACAACATACTAATCTCTGCAGAAAGCCAACCAGAAGATGCATCAGAAACGTGCCAATTGTATGTTCGAGAGCCTATATTTCCTCTGTCAGTAAGCCATAAAACTCACATTATCAAGCATATTCATATTCTTACTTTCCATATTCCGAATCTTGCCAATCTCTCTGGCTAAGTCTTGTTATTTTTTAGATCTTTTACTGTTTTATCGCCAGGGCCCCCTCTGTCTATAAATCGGGCGGGTCGTTGCCTTCTACATCTAAATTTACATAGTTAGATCAGCAATACCAATGCTGAGGGCTCCGCTGATGAAATACGATTGGTCACTGCATTTACAGCCGAAAATCTGTCGAGTTGAAATAAAATGGAAATGAGTAAGAAGATGGTGGATAACTGTACTTGCATGCAGGGGTCCTTTATCCACTACAAAAATATTTGATATCCTCGCTGTTATATAATGGTCGTTTGGATTGGAAAGTCCCAAAAGATTTTACATTTGAAAAACCTTTCTTCCTTTCTTCTTTTTACTTTTGACATGAACATAATGGTTAGTACACGACTTTTGACCTAATAAATTATATCTGTACTTCTGTTATTCGCTCTGTTAAATATATGTCGCAAACTTAGAGACGTCTGAATATTTTTTGTTATATCCTGAGGCTGCTGACATTCAAACAGGTTATGGGCCCAGAGAACGTCTGGGCATAACTGGGAGTATATTCTGATATTCATAGTATTACATATTGTGTAATAATGGCTTGATCGGCGGAATATTTTTTGCCATCGAACGCACTGAAGTTTGAGAAAATAAATGGCAGTTATTATCGAGCGTGGTCATTCAATATAAGATCTTGAAAGTCTCGATTCATTCGAACATGTGGATGGAATGGATGAAATGCCTAAGTGTGAAGTGAAATCTGATTGGATTATAGATTCTGGCGCGATACAAATCAACAATTTAAAACCATAGGACCGCAAACATCGCTGTGTATGACGCTACCACATTCTTCGGCAGCTTGACTCTTGCTAGCTTTTGGAAAAAGAAATTACTATGTTTTTCCCCATGACATAGCTGTCACATTTACTAGTACATTCATCATCATGATTCATTGATTATCATTTATTGTTTCTCTGCCGCATCTATCAAGCTCCTTTCTTTCGTTTCCGCATTTAGTAGCAAAAGTAAATATAATTAATTTTTTTTGCTACGGCACTCCTGAATCCTTTTCGCGTCAACTTTGAAGTTTCGGGCTGCAGCACGATTCTCATTTGTTTCAGCATATCGGCTATATAACTTTTTATGCGACCACCTTTGTGGGAATTTCAGAATCCATTTTGCTATTACGTTCCATTTCTTATACCAACCAAATCCAGTTTGTAGCAACAAGACGAGTACTGGATGTTTCTCGAGTGTGGTGTGGCTGCGAGGTGTGGTCAACAATAGAGCGTATATGTGAGATGTACTGGGAACACGTTGGAAGCTTTTATACTTCTGTACTTTAATTCTAAGATCAGAGAACAGGAGGAGGAGACTAGAACCAGAAGAAAATACCCAAGTAGCCCCCTGAGATAGCTGCCCGTGTTCCTAATATTATTAAAATATAAAAAGATCAGAGGCAATATTCGCTGGCAAATGACAGTTTAAAATGCTAAAAGATCTCAAGAAAGAAAAATCATGGCGATAATTGTATAAACTGTGCCTGAATTTGAGTTGGTTTATAAAATCGAATTTGCGTGTCCAATTAGGGGCCATTATACGTACAAGCAAAGTTGGGGGCCAGTTATTAAAGAATGACTTATTTTTCACAAAGATTTTAAATCCGAGGCAGAATTGTTTGATAAGCATGCTGTTGGTGTCAATAGAAATAGATATGACAAAAAGCATCTTGTTGGACATGTTAAAATTGTGAACCATGAACTTGAAAAGATATCATTGAAGTACACATATTTCGATCCTAGTTTGTAATAGAAATCTTTCAGCAATTTTTGTCATAAATCATGAGTCTTTTTTACCATTTTACCTAATACCTGATTGGTAATTATGAGAGGGGTGCTCATAAGAGGGGGCACTCATTGAAAAGAGGCATTTATTAGAGGAAATACGGTAAGTAGTGTATCAAATCAATTTTATGAAAGGGGGTCTTTCGTGCAGAGTAAAAAATCTATTTCAAAATGAAGGCCTTTTTTACCTAGTGAGAAATATAGGATTTTGAAGAATTTTTGGGACATTAACAGTACTTATTGGACCATTTCTCCTAGGTAAGGATAACAAACACTCTCTGTCAATGTGTGCATATGAACACATTATTTCCATCTAATGATTAAGTGACTGGACACCAGCAACAGGTTTAGAGCTAGATGTGCAATAGCAAGAAAACTTTGTAAATCAAGATGAATTTACAAGTAAAAATCAATTCTAAAGATAGCATACAAATTATGTAACATTTTTCCTACTTATAAATGATATATGACATATACAGTCTCCATCATGGGGAAAATGTATTGTGCGTGGTAAACAACACACATAATTTATCTCTTGCATGTGATTCACTTATCTGTTGAAACAGGAAAATAACTTGCATCAAAAGAGGAAAATAGCTTGACTAATTATTGCATTCGATTACATTTTAATATAAGAAGAATAAAGAAGCACTATAAAAGAAGACAACCGACATTGCCCATCTTTCAAAAATCTAAATCTAATATATCCATAAAGGAAACCATTCTAAGAAGGGCAGATCTATCTGACAGAAAGGCAAACTAATGCTTGTATGAAAAGACAGCAAAGTAGAAATTCAAATGCTAGAGCAACAAGGAATGAATTTCAATCTTTTAAAGCAATATAAATAGCAATAAAGGTAGCTTATACAAAGTGGAAATGCAATTTGTTTTTATGTTTTTATGTACGAAGAATGAGTACATATTGTGAGGGTGCTCGTGGAACGGATATAGTCATATAGACATAGACCCTTTTCTTGCCAAATGTGTAACAATAGGCTTTACCACAAATTGCCCGTTTCTTCCATTGAAATTTGCTTAATTAGGCAACAAAATCACAATCACGGAGCAATAAAAAGTGATTAACAGCAACTGGTGCTATAGCTGAGTGGATAAGGCATTTGTTTGGCAAACCATAGGTCTGGGGATTGAGTGGAGTGGTGACCACTATTTGAAACTAGTAGAAATAAGATATTTATTTTGCTGTCAACAATATTTAGGTGATAGAGTTTGACAGTTCTTTTGATTATTTTAAAAACTCTCTTACAAGATTCCACAGAAGAATTTCTGCCAATTTTTCTGCTAAAAAATTAATATAAAACTTTACAAGATTTTCTTTTGCTTGTTTGTTTTTTGCTGAACCCTACCCGTTTGATAATAAAAGTTAAGTTTATATCAACTGCTGCATCCGCAGGCCTATTATGCTCCATATTTCTGCAAGAAATCTCAGCAAAGGTGTAGCAGCCTGATAGATTCTAATTTTGAAGTCCTAAAAATTTCCTAAACTCTTTCTAAATTTTTGGGTCTAAAATGCTACTCTTCATATTCATTGTTTCAAAATCCTTTTTGCCTAAATAAGATAAACTCTTGGGGCTTGGTGATATTAGCTACATTTACCCAAATGCTCTTTTCGAAATCCTAACAAGTGCAGGGGTACAGATAGGCTAATACAACTGCATAATGTTTTTAAAACTTGCTGCTTATTCTGCAAATATTTGCGTACAATACTTCTTTGTACATTGCAACTGCATGGCTATTTTTCTCTTACTTTTTTGGCAGAAGAGTTGGCACAGCTTGATTTTTAACATATTTTTGTGCCTTTAGCATCAAATCATAATAAGACCAAAACTGCTGATTTCGTGCAAGAATCCTTTGAAAAATGAGCTGAGCAAAAAAAACCACTGTAGGGTCACAGAAGGGCAAAAATTGACACAATATCTACTAGCAAAGCAAGTTCATTGTTGGCAAAACGTTTTTGGGAAATATATGCACTCCGTATACATGCATTATAACATCATAGGTCAGTTTGCCAAAAAAGTCAGGTATTCTGGTAAGAATCTTGTCACAACTAGAAGAAATCAGAAGTTCTGTACAGAAAACAATGTTCCTACTGCGAGCCAGATATAGATGTGAAGTGGTTTTGAAGATATAACAAAAATGAAGATTGATTCCTCCATTAACACCAAAATAAAACCAGGAAGACTGAGAGCAGTAAACCAAAACCTTATGTTACCCTGTCCTGAATATAAATTTGATAAGCACCAAAGAAGTGAATTTGTTTACACAAACTTTAAAGGCACAAAAATCTGAAGAAGCTGAAAATCTGTTTTTGAGTGGAGAAAAAACACAAAATAAAGCAGATAACAGACAGAAGTCTGACAACAGGAGACACTATTCTCAGATAGACAGAGGGTAAATTTAACTTACAATAGGCTTTTACCATTTAATATTCTAAGAAAAGGTGCACAATTGTGTGACTATTCTGGGGGAGGTCACATCAGCTCATCAAAAGAAAAGCAATGTATAGAAAGTTATGAAATCTCTGTCATTAGGAATGAAAAGATACAGGACATATTGAAATTTAATTCTTCATTTGTTTTTATCTGTTATATGACACCCATGTTTCAGGCTTGCAACATATGGACATTGAGCCATCAATTGGTGCTTTTCCTATTTTTAAACAAAAAGCAGAATTTCCGATCGAAAAGATAGGATTCCAGACTGATTTGTTAATCATATGTTTCTGAATATTGTAATATCCACTGCTAAAATTAATTCCGTGTCTCTATTTCGGCCCATATCATTTATAAAAAGTATATTTTATGTGAACAAAACAATATGGATTGTCATTGGAAATCATATTTTTCATTTACGTTTGTGTCCTGGTGGCTAAAAATTAGAATATATTACTATCTTATTTTAATTCTGGTTAACGAATCACAATGCAAAGCAAATTTTATTGCAAGTTGAAGTTCCCAGCAACAGCAAGTGTAGACTGGCCTATCAAAACGTAGCAAGAAAACGGCCTACAAAATACTTACTAAAAGGGGACTGGCTAAGTGCACACCGGACATTTAAATGCTGCAGTCCGAAATAAAAAAACCTATGTTCACACCTGAGTAGCCTATGCCTATCCTAGTATAAGAATCCAGCAGCCTGGTTACATGAAGAAAATAGACATCAAAACAGGCTGTATTACTTAACGGACTGCTTGCATTAGCCTACCTCTTAGTTCTGCTACAGCTGATGAGCTAGATTCCTGTTCTTCTTCCGTCAACAACGGAGCATTTTCCGAAGACGTTTCTCTGTCTGTTACTCCACTATGGCTTCCTTCCTCCATGACAGTTACCGAAGGCTTTCTTCCGAAGTTTATTCGAAAGGATTGACAATTCGAGGATATTAGATTTTGACTAGCGTCATGTGACTCGATACGACAACAGAAGAGATTTTCTTTTGCGCAAGCGCGATGGGCATGGCGTAAAGAAATTATGTCGCACAAGAAACGAAAAGCGCATTAATCGTGAGTGTCCACTGGGTTTTTCAAACTTGCATGTGTCATTTTATGAAGTGCATGAAAAATGTCCTTTTTCAAAACTTTAAACTTTAAACCTTGTCTTGTTGGCAACAGTTGTTGCATGTTTGTTGTGTTGTTGTTAGTTCATCTTAGTTTTCTCCATTATTGTGGTAAACCCTTAAACCCTATTAACTATGGATGAAAATAATTTTTCATCTTTCAGGTTTTGTCCCAACCAAGTGCTGCATATTTTCATAGGTTCTCAGATTTTTTTGCAACGAATTTAAAAGTGGAGCGTGTATAGGCTACTGTGTACTGTGTATACTGAAACTGTTATTTTTGAGTCCCGAGGTGCCACCATGGTTGGCGCCGAGAAACTTTTTCTCAAACCCGTGTAAAATGGAGAATTATGTGCACTGCAATGGCTTCTACGTAGTTACATTCTTCAAACTCCTCACACTCCATACGCTTTTGACGCATAGAGCGCGTGTGCTTCACTTCATAATGGAGTGCATATATATTTTCAAAGAAAAAAATATATTTTAGAGAAAAAATGGGGGGCCATGGCTCCCCCGGTAGCGTGGGCCCTATATTTTTACATGAAATCTAAAATGCACCTTATTTTATTGTGTATTGGTCAATTTTCGTATGTAAGTTTAAGGGCCATCTCGGCCTAGCTACCATTATTCTTAAAAACAAATTTAAAAATCAATACAAAGTCCTTGTCAACAACCGCCTCCGTATCAACGTGGTTAGTCACCATTGATATCGATTGGTCCCTTTGGAAATCTATTTTTTACTTTTTACAGAGAATACGAAATATACAAAAATAGAATGTATTGAATTATCATAATGGCAGGACACTAGGCCAGGCCGATATATAAACCCGCAAATATGGTCTCTGGTAGACCGTTATCTTTGGCTAAACGAGAGTCAGGTTGTAGAAGACGAATCACAGAACAAATTAAGCAATCGGCAAAGTCAAAATATGGATTTGTCTCATTTAGTTCCTACAGAGAGCTTAGGCCTACATAAAGAAAAATCCTATTGGGATGATATGGATATCTATTTCGACATGGCAGAGAGCGAAAGTGAGGACGATCACCCGCCTTGCGTGCATTTAGATCTTAATGATTTTTCTCTGCCACTTTCGACTGATAATGATTTATCCGACCTTGGGAATTCCGATTCAAAGTCAATTGGAAATTCATTTTCATTTGCTAGTGTGGGCCACTTGCAGTCTCTGGTTCCATCAACTCCTTTGGCGTCTCCAGTTAGTAGCGCATGTAGTGACGATACGTTTGATAAATCTCACATGCTTACAGATCCTAGCCTATTTTCGACAATGCATGCCATCTCTGACAAAGAATTGGTTGACCTGTCAGTTAGAGAATTAAATGAAATGCTCAGGGGAGCTCCTCGTCCAGTGGTTCTCTGTCTGAAGCAAAAGAGAAGGCTTCTTAAAAATAGAGGCTATGCTCAAAAATGTCGAACGAGAAGAGTACAGCAATACAAGTTCTTATCGCAGGATAATCAAGATCTATATAGACAGATCAGTAACCTGACGAAAATGGTAAAATCATATCAGAGAGAAAGAGATGATATAAAAGAGAAATACAAGTGCTTGAAGTCCAGTCTTCTTTAAGTTATGTCAGTTAAACAGTGACTAAAATTGGCCAATATTAGCAAAGTATTACCGGTTGCAATTAGATAAGAAATGAATAAAAATTAAACTTTCTTAAGCTAGTATTTTTCAAGTTTACATTATGTGCCAGTAAGTAAATTTCTCTAATTGTAAGCTTTCCATGCAGAATGGTCCAGAATAGCAAAGGAGTATTAGCCAGTTTCAATCAATAAAGCCAAAATTTTCTAATACATTTATCTCTTAGGTTTTGTTACAGTGTTGTTTTCTTTTATCATCATCATCAGCAATATAATACTCTTGGCTGTCTAAGGTTATTTAAGAGAAATATGACATAATTATCAAAATATTACACAATGACTATGTTTTGTCTAGTATCTAGTTTCCAGTGTATCAATTTCAAGCAATTGAATTAATGTGCATAATAAACTAAGTGCTTAAAGGAATTAGATAGCACCTTCATTCTGAAAAGTAAGCTTTCCAAACTGATTATATCCAAACAAAGACATTTGAAGTGAGGGAGAATGCCCCTTAAGAACATTCTTTACCAATACTAAACAATAACAACCTGTGAAGTTTGATAGCTTTATCTGTTTTTGAACATACTTTGAAACTTTGAAATTATGGCAAATTTGGAAACTCAGGAAAAAAAGAGAGAGTCAAGGTGAAACAAAATACTTTTCATAAAAATAATTCACAATATTAAATTTCTCAAGAAATAGGTATATCAAGAATAGCAAATTTTGTTCAACTGTTCTTTCTGAGGTAGTGTTGTGTAAAATTGTTTGTTAGTCTGATCTGAATTATCTTGCAATCTTTCTCATAGAAAAAATTATAGTACATGTTGCCTGTTCCGGTTCTGAAGACTCAGGCCAAAATAAAGACTGATTTGTTTGAAGTGTATACTTGATTATTCAGATACTCAACTAAAAAGGTATAACATTGCTTTTCGTATTCATTTAGTTCTGGCTCATATCAATCAGCAGGCATGTAAATGAAACATAACAACACAAATACAAACAGAACAATCACAGCTAGATAACATAGTTACAGGGCAGAGAGTCAAGGTAAAAAAGTGACAATATGGCACTAAGCCTAGTCAGTGCCAACATTACACCTCCCTCCCTCTAGATGTATTGGTTTTAGGGTTAAATTGGCACTAGTTGGTTACAAAATTCCCAAAGCAAAGAGGAGGGTTTATGCCATAAACTTTATGGCCTGGCAAAGATGTGAGGATCTGGTATTACCTACCACAACGCTTTGTACCTACTGTTCCCCCACCACCACCTCTGGTTCTGCAAACAATCACTGGGGTTTCTTCAGTGGGTTGTACTGGTGAGCTCTGGTCCAATGATGTGAGGCCGGGTCTAGGCTTGTTGTGGTGTACTATGAGACTCTTTCCTGTGTTGAACCATAATACATAGTTAGCCCCATTTTGGCTGCTAATTTGGTAAAGGCCTATCCATTTCTTCCCAAATTTCCATTTTTCGGGATGGGATAACCACACCCTTTGTCCAATGGCTTCCATTTAAGATGACAATAGTCATATTGACTGGCTTGTTTTTTCCTAGCTGCTACAAGATTCTTCTGTGCTACCTATTTTCCACCTGTATGGCTTTGCATAGGGATTGGGTAGGCCTATACATAGGCATATAACACCTAGGCATACATAGGCATATAACACCTAGATGCTTACTTTCTATGATAGGCCTGAAACAGTAGCTATGAATGTGGAGCAGACTTCCCCGTGGTAGATCTTCTTCTTGCCGGCAGTTGATAATCTCCTCCGAAAGTGATAATGTAGTGTTTCCCACAATTGTTGAATCTTTAGTGTGATTTAAAAATAAACCAATAACTAAATCAAATCAAGCATCGGGATTTGCAAAAATTGCCGACTGATGCGGAATACAAGAACGAGCCCAACTTTGAATGTCTTTGTTAATTCCTGGCCAAATGAAGGGCTCAGTGACAAGATGCTGAGTAACACGGATGTCGGTGTGGGCGATCAAGCGAATTGATACCTAATCAGCAAGGGGGAATAATGTTTTAGCCAATCGGCGGCTTTGTTGATAATCAGCACTTAGCCAATCAAAGCGCTTAAAA
>JAACYV020264301.1:0-16080 GCA_009936425.2 Chrysaora fuscescens | reverse complement strand
TCACAAGATTTAAGGGGCAAAATCAAAAAAGATTTGAAAGATTTTCTAGGAAATGATTTTTTGTTGTATTTATTTAAATTGTTTGTATTCAGTAACATTTTGTTCGAAGATATAATATGTAGAGAAAAAGCCATTTCGTAAGTTTTCTTTCGTATGTTGGGTAGCTATACTGTATACTGTATACTGTATAACGGCAGTGATGATGAAACATTAACATTTTACCGTAAAAAATAAAAGTTAAGTTAAAGATTACTCTTTAAAAATACGTTCCTTTGCGAAAAATAGGTGTTTCCAAAAAACTGAAGGGCGTGGTCTTAAATTTTTTTCAATGGGCAAGCCCCCGGAATAATAGCAACTCATTTGGGCTCCGCGCCGCCCCTGGTGGATCTTGTTGTAATTTTGCTGCGTGGATCGCTTATATAAGTAAGGATGAAAATGGGGCTCTGCTTACATATATATCAATATTTGACATAGTGGATGTGTCATTTTAGTGGATGTGTCGTTTTCGGTCTTCTGTGCAAGGGGTGGATTGTAACCAAGTAAATTATCATCAAGGGTCTGTGTTGTTTCCATCCCTAAATCACTGAAACCTCAATAAGAAGAATTATGATAATTATGAAATTTATTTCTTACTCAAGGGTCTGTGTCATTTCCATCCTTAAATCACTAAAACCTCGATAAAAAGAATCATTATAATTTTTGTATTTAATTCAAACGTTCCTGTGTCGTTTTCATCCTTGAATCATTGAAACCTCGAGAGAAAAACTTATTATGATAGTTATTTTCATATTACACCTCCATTTGTGCCCAATCTTGCCTCAAATGAGTGGATTTTCATATAGGTCCTCAATTCCGTGTAGTTCCAAGTCACTTAGTCCTAAGGTCCTTTCCTGACTAACTCCGTGCATTACTGCACAATAAATCCACAGTCAACTTGAGAGCCGTCATGGCGATCACGCATCGGTTGACATTTGAAAGGCAGCATGCACAAAATCGTATTGACATTTGATAGACAACAGAGGAATGCATCCTTTGTCTTCTCACAGTATTTGAAAGAATGGAAAAGCTAGGCCAACAAAAACAGGCAGCTTCTTCGAAGAATTTCTCGGAAACTCTAAGGATTTTTACGTAAATATAACGACATAAAGCAAGCAGAACTTCCAGGCTTTGGTCGTGAATAAGAATTTTTCGAAAATACGGAATTTGCTGCAAGCAAGATCGGAAGCAGTATGGCGGAAGGGCCTTAGAGATGCGAAGAGAAATTCGTTTTAGATCAAAGATCGGAAGCCCGCGAGGAGTAAGTCTACAAAATGAAATAGGTTTGACACTGCTCAGGCAGTGGGCGCATCACCCCAGGGGTGAAAAATAAAGAGCGCCGACCTTAATTTAGGGCAGCTTGAAACAAAGGATTTCGTGATACTTACATACATACAAACAAACATTTGCGCGTTATAATATGGATGAATCCAACTTCATTTAAAGCCATGATCAGCGGTAATAATCAACACTCATTTTCAACATCGTTACCAAATTGTTATGATGATTTTATTTTCATTAAAAAGTAACAACACATAGCAACAATCTCAACAATGTTTGACTTGAAGAAAAAAAAGACGTCACTTATCGTTGAAATATCCCCCATCACATCACGGCCAGCAGAAATATGTGCGGTGTCCTTCTTCAGTTTCACCAAGTTCTACCCATGTATGGGCATGGTCTGCCAACGTTTTTAAAATGAAGGCGCTGCTCGTGATTAAGTTGATTTCGTTGGTTTGATCGCAATTTGAAAATATCAGAAATCCCCAAACGATATTCATTTTGTACAACTCTATCCATTATGGAATTTGCAAGATTGGGGCGAAAAACATCAATGAGGTCAACGAAGGGCAACTAAGGTATTCGGAACAGAAAATAAATACCTTCGTTTCCAGCCTGTTTGGAGAACAGCTATAAAATATAAATTTACGTCACGAAAAGCCATAGAAACAAAGGAAAGGTATTTAGAACTCGGTCTAAGGACTTTACGGCCATGCAACTCTATAATGACGCAAAGAAAATAAATATCTCCAAATTTGTCGTTAACAATCAAAAAATGATTCAAAGAATTAGCAAGCAATTATCGACATTGTCAAAACAATGCCACGAGTCAGTCACGATTGTGAGTCAAGAAATTATGATGGGAAAAGGAAAGGGTCCTTTTTTCTAGAAATTACCAGGTTTTCTTTTTTTTTGAAAACTTTTTTAAGAAATAAAAAAATATTTCATCCTTGAAAAAAATATGTATTTAATGCCCTTAAGTACCTTAAGCGCCGCCCCTGAACTTCATGCTGCCTTGAAAGTTGTTACATGTTTAGAAGACATGGGTAACTTTTCAGTGAAAGAATTGAATGAAATACTGAAAAGGTATTGGGAGAAAACATTAGGTGGAAAGGCCTATTTGATTCTTCGCCTCTAGGCAGTGTTTTTCAAATTGCCTTCTCCAGCAAGACAAATACATACCCCTTTGCGACGCAATCGCCTACCCGCCATTATTTAATCCAAGGTTGCGGACGCAAGTTACATCCTGATCATGATGAGTGCAAGCTTTTTAAAGTGGGGCTTCTTCAATTTGGGCTTTTTTGGCATTTGTTGATGATTTTGCCGAACGAGATTGGTTAGGAAATGTGTTTTCGCGCTAGCCATCAAAGATTTGGAGCTATGCTGCCAAAACATGAGGAAATGCATTACCTGCAAAGAAACAGGATAGCAGTGACAACAGTTATTGTTTTTTTGGTATGAATTATGTTTTTGATAATTTGTGTTCATTCTAAATAGTTCGTTTTCTAGTTTAAATGGAAGTTGATTCTTTTTGTTAGAGTTTATGTATGGTTCTTGATGCAGCAACAAAAGATGGTTCCCAAACACTTTTGCCGTTTTTGGAGCAGGTTCTTAATGGAATCTTTTCGCATGTAAGATTTATTTATAAAGACGATTAGCTCAGCATCTTGACGGAATGGCCTAATTGCTACTTATTCTTCAAAATAACTATGTATAGCAATTCCTTTTCATAAGTAGCTAACATGATAAACATGACCATACCTCAGATGAATGCACATCTCTGCCTTGTGACTAAGAACCACTTGTTTATCTGGCTTTGGTTCTATTCACTTTAAATCATGTTCTAAGATGTTCTGATGTATGTTTTGATAAATTATGAGGATAACTATTATCATTGCTGAAAGGTTTTCTTTGAGTTCTTATTTTACAATTGATTGAAATCTTTCTCGGAAAAGCTTGGTTTTCGCAACATCTTCACAGAAATCTACATTTTATGGTATCCGTGAGAAGGCTTGCTTTATCATTTATGTTTTATTATAATATAATAAAAATTTAATTTAATTTCGATGCAAATACAGAAAATTGGATTTACATGTTTCTTGTTGGAACTCTAGACAAATTGTCAAAGTAACTGTAATGTTTTACTTTATTTTCAGGCCTGTAATGAGCCAGACTATTCGGATGTACTAATAGTTAAAAATTACAACGAGATACTACGGTGCTTTCAAGTTCTGAGTGAGAAATTCTTTTTTTTACTATTTTTTATGTTTTGTATTTGTTTAATAAAAAACACAAACAATAAAACGTGCGACGAATAATCCTAAAATGTATTGTATTAATGTATTAATTTATAAAGTACTTTTAATGATCGGAAATTTATTGATTGAGGTATCCATATGCACATCAATCGACCTGATATTTGTGAAAACTGAGGAGTATACGTTTAATTGACGCATAATTACTTTGCGGATTGTTTGAATTTTCCGAACTTGCGTGGATGCCAAGTTAATTATCCACCTTGATATATCCATTGCTTTGTTAGGTTACTGACTGGTGGCAGTGTATGATTTTTCCTCCATTTTTTCTGTTACCTCTTGTTACAAATACGAATTTCAAATAATTGCTTATTCTCCCTAGCAAAAGCCTTTCATGATCGTATAATTAGCTTTCTATTGCACAAAGTGGAATCCAGCAACGAGCGAGGAAAAGTTGCTACCCTTGGAATATTCAGGCACATCATATACTCAGCAGGTTTGTTTCTGAGTCACAGATTTGTTGCTGTGAACCCGTCGTAGCAGTTAATGATATATTATCTTGAGTTTAAGTAAACAAGTAAAGTTTTGTTTTCTCATTCAAGCCATGCTAGATTAAGTCTGACATCATGTCATTTGTTTTAGATCATTGTCTTAGCAGCAAAAAAGAAATAATATTGACTGGCATAACTCTAACATTGCAAGAGCCCGCCATAAAAGTAAGTTACTATTCTTTTTAAGCCTAGATAGAATGCAGACATCTACTTTACTTTTCCGATACTCAAAATTTAATAATAGCAATATTAACAATATTATTAATATGTTAATGAGCAATGAATAAATAAATGAATTTGACTGTAAATATAGTAAATCTTTATTAGCTCCGAAAAGTGCTTGCTCAAGTGATTATTGCAATGGCACATCATGGATATCTTCAGCTTGAGGGAGGCGAACGGATGGTGGAATTTATCGTTAGACAATGCTCAGCAAAAAAAGAACAGGTTTGTCCTGCATTTGTGACTTGATTTGTTAACACATGCTAATTTTATTTATAACTATGCGAAATCGTTTTATTTTGACTGACACTAAGTAATTGTTCTTAAAAATTAGTCGAAGATATTTAAAAGTGTACCCGTACAATCTATGGAGAAAATATTTAATATTTTACGATGCTCTAAAAACGTTTTTCAGACTCTTCTTTGTCGAACCCCATTGGAGCTGTAGGCACCGTTAAAATCAAATCAACCAAGCCTGTGTTTCCGTGGAATTTTGCGAGCCATTGACATTCCTCCGGACCACTCTCTGATGTTGGCTACCAAGGCTGTTCTTCTTCCTCTTTTATTTTTCCTAGAACTTTTACCCTCGCATATATTTCTCTTTTTATGTGTTCACAATACAATCTTCTTCCTTACCTTCAATCTTCTCTCGGACCCATTTCTTTGCTTTTTTCTCAGTCCGGCTTATACTGCAAAGTCTTTTCCACACACACATCTCAAAGGATTGTATTATCACTTATAACAATTGCCAGTTTTCTGCGCCATAAAGCAAAGTGCTCCATATCAAGCTCTTGACTAGCGCTACCTTCAGCTTTCGACTGATGTCTGTTGACTTTGTCTTCTTCTGACTGCTGTAAGGGTTCTCTTCGATAAGTATATGATATATCTGAGATGATGATCTTGACGTAATACGCTCCATCGAGATTTAAATTACCACTTCTGGAACATCTTCTGAACCTGAAATTGTCCCGCAAGTGCACCTAGATGCATCTAGTGCAATGTCTGTCATACATTTTGTGCCAAAGATGTATAGATTGACGATGTAGATGATGTAAAAACTTTCAGAACATCTAAATGAAGAAACATTTGTGTCCTATGAATTTGAAACTATTTGTTTCATCTATTATAAACAAAATCAATTAAGATAAATACGAAATAGTAATACCAAGATTAAAAAATCGAATTTATTTTGTAGAATAAAAAATAGAAATCAATATGGAAATTTAGAAAATATGGAAAATTATAGCTAAACAATTTAACCGAATAAAACCACTTGCCATTGATAGGTCACTATTAGGGCCGTAAAGCGCGGGATGGAATGATGCTTTTCGGTCGTCCGATCTTGAGCCATATTCAAAAATTACTGTAGCTAACGCACAGAAAATAGAGCACTCATAATTTGATTTTTCGATTAGAACGTTCTTACTCCAACCAGAAAGCCATTCGTTGAAGAAAATGGAAATATATTAGATTTAAAGATGCTTTGCAATAACATATTGCATCTATTCTGTACAACGATCGCAGAGATAGAATGTGTAAGTAGATCATCAATTTACCTAATTTGTCTTCTATTCTATTATTAACCGTGAATTACAGTGGAGAAAACTTCTATTCTTGTAGATCAAACCATTCTATTTTTCGGGATTTTTATCTATGCCTCCTTCCATTTTATTGCATAGCAGATCTTTTAGTTAAAAATGTCTACTTTCCAATAACGACACCCTTTCTCTTATCCTCTCGTAAAACATATTTGTTGGGTAGATAATTCAAGTCCTGTGTTTTGCCATCCTATATAGATTGCGAATGAATTGAGTTATGTGGCTTATAAACAATTCAATTAGCGTAAAAGACTGCCGAACTGGAACAACTGACAAATTGCCCCTCGTATTCTTTTTACATTTGCGTAGTACTTGATGTGAGTCCTCATTTGGTCGTTGTTTATGAGTTTTGAATTATCAGGAACAGAGGCATTAAACGGCTGGTTATCCATAATTCAATTTTCTGATTACAAAGTTGACCAGAACCAAGTAGAATACTCCTATATAACGCCCGTTGATTGGACCTTCAAATATACAAAGAAAAAAATGGGTAAAAGAAATACAAAAATAGCGACGCAGTTGCCATGTACGATGAAGTATGGTACGCAAATATTTGCAGAATAAGCATCATGTTTTGAAATTATGATGCAGTTATATCACTATCTCTACATTTTTTGAAAGATTTCTAAAACAGGATTTTAGTTAAACGTAGCTAACACCCCCATTTGAGAAAAGAGTTGTCGAAATAGAGCATGATACGGGGCCAGCAGCTGAGCAAATTCACGATTTCTCCGAATTTCATCATGATAAACCCCACAATTTATCTTATTTAATATTGAAGTCAAGTTTGATCATAAAACAGGTACGGTAGGTAATCAAATAAAAATTCAGAGTAGGAAAGTAAAGAATGAATTGAATTTTCACAAAACATCTGAACTATTAAATATTTTTGAAACGAAACACTGCGAGTTTTGTTAAATCGTTTACAGAAAAATTCGGAAGAAATCCGTGCAAATCAAGTCCCATAATCTTCCCATAAATTGTTGAGATCGAAATATTTAGTTTCTTTTTGTATGAGAAAGTGGCCACAACTCGACTCGGTCGTGGGATCTTGCGTTTGCCAACCAAATGCCTTATCCACTCGGCTATAGCACCAGTCGCTGTTAATTATTGTTTACTGCTCCCTCATTTCGATTTTATTGCCTCATTAAGAAAACTCTTAGTGGAAGAAATGGGTAATTTGTGGTGAAGTCTATTGTTATACATTTGGCAAGAAAAGGGTCTCTCTTTATATGTAGCCTACATATTTTATTAATTTTTTAGCAGGAGAAAACGGCAGAAATTCTTCAGTGAAATCTTGTAAGAGGGTTTTAAAAATAATCACAAGAATCGTCAAATGCTATCAGCTTGATATAGTTTACAGCAAAATAAATATTTAATTTCTATAAGTATGAATTAGCGGGCACGACTCGGCTCGATCGCCGGCCCTATGGTTTGCCAAAAAAACGCCTTATTCACTCGGCTATAGCACCAGTCGCTGTTAATTACTGTTTATTGCTCCGTGATTGCGATTTTATTGCCTGATCAAGCGAGTTTTCAATGGAAGAAATGCGCAATTTGTGGTGAAGCCTAATTTGGCAAGAAAAGGGTCTACGAGAAGCCTCACAATTTTATACTCATTCTTCGTACATAAAAATAGCGACGCCGTCGAAATGTACGAAGAAAATTCTGGTACGGTAGTACTTGTGAAACAGTTTATTTTTATACCTGTTTAAAGAACTGTTTCGAAATAAGAATGAAAGAGATTAGATTATGAATTCGCGCTAAACTAGTAAATTAAAGACGCAGCTAACGAGCTGACAGGATGTCTGCAAGGAACGTATGAACGTATAAACATTTTTGAAAATAATTTCTTTGGAACGATGCGACAAGCATAAGATTTTTTCGCAGAACGTTAAAAAAGGTAAATAAGGAACGTTAGAAAGGGCATTGTTGAAAAAATGTTTTTATTTAATTTAAAGATCGGCTATAAAATAGGCAGCTCCTTTAATAACTGCCAAAATTTATATTTGAAATGCAACAACCTTTGACCATACATCTTTGGATCTATTCTTTGGATATTCAAATTGGCCTGTTTATTCATTGGTTATTATTATAATTTTTTATTATAAAACTTTCTGAACAACTTTGAGAATTTTCTATTGAGATTCGTAAATGGACACAACGGGGATCGATCACTGACCTTTGGTTCAATGAACAGACGGTCAACCACTGAGCTACAGCACCTATCGCTGATTGTTACTGTTTATTACCATTTTATTGCCATTTTATTGCCTAATTATGTTTGTTTTCAATGGAATAAATTGGCGATTTGCGGTGAAGCCTATTGTTACACCTTTTGGCAAGAACAGCGTCTATACCTATATATGTTTTATATTTTTTCATTAATGACAGACACAATGGATAGATTTTTCCACAAGCGGCATACCGCAATTGATGGGACTCGAACCTGAACTGCATGATCAGAAAGCTGACGACAATCCCATTGAGTTAAACAGCTCAAAAGAATTGCCGCCTTACTTTCCAAGTCATACAGCCCAAGATTCTCATCCCATTTGACTTTTGTGTTTCAGCATTTTGCCTTCTTCAGTGTCATATATATTTTTATATTTTTTCATTAATATATATATATATATATGGATGCGTTCCGCGAGCACCACCACGTCATTCTACTCATTCTTCGTACATATCAATGAACTCGTCCTAACAAAATAATGCTGGAGATTACAAGTTATGATGGTTATTGTGACGCTGCAGCTCCTTTTTTCCTGCCTCTGTTGTTCATAAACTTTTTTGAAGATATTAGCTGTCAATAAACTGATTACATCGTTTTTGCAGCTTTGAAAAGTAACTAGTGAATTCAACCATATCGCCATGTACACAATACTGACATCTTTCTAGCTTTTTCTTCAATGTTATTCACTAATACTTTTCTAACACACATTTTTTGTACCATAAATTGCCTTGTATCATATTTAATTGTAGGTTCTATGGCCATTCTTATTTCAAACCCTTATCCCTGTTCATTACACTGAGGGGATGCCTGTTATTTGTAAAAGCCTGGCCCATTTGGCAAAAAGAAAAAGAGACGAGGAAGCAGCAGATTATCAGATAGATTTTGTTTCTCAAGGTAACACCTGGTACCGGTTCGAACTTTTTTTTTGAACAGTTTGCCCTTCTATGTCTGCTGTATTGCCTCACGATGAAGAAAACAGGTTTCTGTGATCGTTAATGGTTTGGTCAGTTGTTAACTTGTTTTACCCTTTACACACCCTTTACAGATGATAAACTTGCAGGCAAGAACCCTGTCCATATCACACAAACTAACCTGTGCTCGCCCCCGGCTACAACTAACCCAGGCCGAACCCTGTTTTTTTCACACCTTACTTGCATATTTAGTAGTGCAGACATAAACCTGAGGCGAACCTGGGTTATGCAATCTTACGTGTGTGCAAAAATCATTTATACACGACCTGAAATGGCTAACGCGAGTGGCTAACGATGTATGAGATCGGAAAGTGCAAATTTTGGCTTTCAAATGAACGGTATATGTGGATGCGCCACAAAGTTCGTTCCTAGTTTCGTCTCAAGTTTGCACTTTAATTGCTGTTGGAAGATCTAACCAACCTCTGAAGCTGTGTAAAAAATCACTGCAATGAAGCGTATTTCGCAGCTCCGGCTTAAACGGCTCAAACGCACACCAATATAAAAAAACCAAGAATCACAGCAATAAGACAAGTTAGTTTTCTGCATAGAGCATTGTTTGCTAAAATGTAAAGTATCAAATCTAACAAACTAATAAACTCAAAAGACCAATACGATAATATAATTAACTAATGGCCTCATCTACTTGATACATGTAAATATCAAGACTGCGAATTAAGTTCGTGAATACAACTAAAATCGATAAATAACAAAGCTACAAAGTTAAATTTTACTGAATTAAAATAAGGCTGTCTTACTAGTAGCTACTTCCCTACAGTACAAGATACCATCATGTCTTCTCAGCAACTTCGACGTCTTGTAGCTCTGAACCCCCCTGTACAATACATTTGCAGCCTTATATACTTAAACAATAGTCCCGAAGGGAAACAGATCCCTGAGTAACTCCCCTGATTCAAGTGGTAAGGTCAAAGTCCATGAGCTAAAGGTCAAAGTCTAATTCTACAAATTGACATCTTTGCACAATACACCAACCCAGGTCGAACCCAGGTTAGTTGTGTTACTACTACAAAAATCAAACCTAGCCTAGCATAAACCCGGGACAATCCGATGTTAGTTTGTGTAGTGCGGATATGGCTAAGGTGATCTCCTTCATTTCATACGATGTCCTAATGCTTGCTGTTCCACTTTTGTGTGACTGCATCTATTTTTCAAAACTTGATTTAAATTTTTTTAGTCAACCTTCCAAAGCCTCAAGCAATCTTTTCTAGGTTGTTGGTAAGTACTTTCTTGCTCTTATATCGTTGAAATTTGAAAACTGGAGTTGATCCAATTTTTCCTTAAGGTATAAATCTGATTACAGCATTTCATCGAATGAGAACTAGGCATTGATAGTATTTAAATTCTTATTTTGCCCTCAAAGTGAGTTGTGTATCGCTTATGACAGACATTAGAAAAGATTGACGTTCGTGTTGGTTACAAACAGAGTCACGTCGATTCTGATGACATACTGGTTAGACTAAACCGGTACACGAGTATTTCTGCGTACGGTAATGTCACTCTATATTTGGAGGGACGTATATCTGTAATTATCAGGTCGATCATATCGTGCAGTCTTGTAACATGCACGGCAAAGCTCATGCATCCTCTGAATTGAAATTGCATGACCATTATCATCTGGTACTCTGCTTTGTCACCAATCTACTGGGTTTCCCGGAGTATTTTTATAGCTCTTCATTCGAACGACTCGCTTTAGTCTTTTTTAGGTGGTTTATGTGATTTTTTTTGACACAGAAGAACCAAATTAGGATAGGCCAAATACTTTGCTCATACAGTGCGCTAATGTGCGTTTCCAAGTGCAATATAATGAACATATCTATTTCTTTTAATCATTCAGACACTCCTAACGATGTCGTTTTTAATAGGTTTTGGCTGGCTACCCTGCCCGAGGGGGAGATCGCGGAGAGCAAATCTTGAAACTAATGCATGCCATTTCTCCCATCATCCATCCCTGTGTTGTTAAATTATGGGACACCGTGATTCCAAAACTTTCCCAATATTTGGAAGGTATGTATTGAAGTTTATAGATTGGACGAAAAAATTCTTTTAATTTTTGTCTTTTCAATCGTGCACCCGTCCCGCGTATAATATCTCATTTAGAAGTAAAAAAATTCATCGTAGTCGTTATTATTTCGTGACTTCACTGGGGCACTTCATTGTAGCTGTTGTTCATCATTTGGCGCTACCCAGTTCTCGAATTTCGGCATTCTTAAAATCACATGATAAATTTCGCTCTTTTTGAATCTGCTCAGAATAGTTGTGAAAATGTTTTCTAAACATTTTGAGGCTATATGTAGGCTAGCATATTCGACGATGCGTTTCAGAGATTCTTAAAAGTGCATTGCTGTGCAATTTAGTTTACCGTTCACCTGACTGGATTGGTAAAAAATCATTCGTTTGAAAAAGGCAACTAAATAGCTTGTTTCACTTTAATAAATTTCTCCCTATTAGTCTAGCCTAATTAATCTTAACTTTTTATTTATTTACGAAGTGTCTAGGCTACATTATTTTGCCTGTTCGTTGAATTTATTTCGACCTTTCCAAAATCTTGAGTCCAATTACCACATAAGTGCCAAGAAGAAGAGCCAATTTGATAAAAAATAATTGCTTTACAATGCAAATTAACAGCATTGTCCAACAAATCTGGACCATGTACTTTAATACAGTAAAAACAATACATAAAACAATCTTGTAGGCCCAGCTAAAACTACAGTTCTACTTGTTCAGTTCTTGGCAGTTCCCAGGATAAAAATTTCAGTTATAGAACTGTTATAAACGTTTGTCCTGCTTACGGAAAATAAAACAAGAATGAATAAAACATAGGATAAAAAATTTTTCAGTATAAAAAAGTTAAAAAACGTGTATTTAAAATTCCCATAAAACAGATAAAAATCTTCGAAAATCGAAGTTCTGAAGATTTTAAGTTCATGAGAGTTCAAACCTGGTGTGGGCGTAAAACAGTTAGAGTCACGATTTGAAATAGAAAAGGAAAGTATCACGACTCGTTAAAAATTAATTTTCAGTTAAACATTAGTGATTATTTCCTTTTCTACATTATGTTACGTATGATCTAAACCGAGAAATCTGAGAAGCGATTTTTAAGTATTTTCGTAAAATTGTTAAAGTTATTTTCTCTTCTAATATTAATAGGCAAGTCATTGTATGCTTTCGCTCCACTGAAATAGAAAGCTTTCTTCGCACCAGATAGTTTTACTCTGGGTAGCTTTATCGAGTTCATGTTGTTTCTAGTGTTCATGTCGTTGTTGGTGACTTCAAAATAATTTTTCAAGTTACTGCAGACAGTGCCATCAGTGCATTTCTGTCAAAGGTTTTCCAATCTATGAACTTCGCTGCTGATGCGTCGAAGAGAAGGCTCAGAAAGCAATGCAGGGGCTTGGTGGGCTGGCATCGACTTTTTGATGATGTCCCTTTGATCTTGTTTCATGATCTCTTTCGCGACTTGTTGGAATGGAGTGGTTATCTCCCTTAGAGCTAGCGGAAGGTAGCTGGGCGTGTTGGCTTTCCTGTTCTGGTGGTCTTGAAGTTCATGTTCTCTTTGAACCACTCTAGAGAGCTCACGGTACTTGCTCGTGTTAAGCTTCCCTTGCTGCGCCTGTCATCTTTATGCATTTTGATAATTTCCGAAGGTTTCGAGGTTTGTGAAATTTTAAATTGCTCTGAACTGCGTTTGGTGATTTAAAACGTACCATTTTATCACGGCAGAAAGGGTGTAATATGAAAAAGTCAGATTGGATAAAATGGGAAATGTTACTAGGGCTCAGACTTTTCCGTGTTGATCAATTCAAGGAAAGATTATTTACTGACTCACTTATCCTTACTGATTTCTGCAATTATTTTTTTTCGGGGAAAAAAATTGTAAAGCCTTTGCCTAGATAGACGGAATATTAACCATGGTTCAGTCCAAATCCGGAACCTTCAACGAGAAAATCCAAATTCTCATGAAACAATATCCTCAGTTTAACAAGCAGCCCAATGCAATTTCACCAAATTAATAAAGCTGATATTTATAACTTGGATGTTCGATTGGATTGTAATAGTACTGCAATTGTCATGGAGTTGTAAACAAATGGTACATGGCAGTATTAACTTTGCCTATCATCATGAATAAACCAAAATGTGCTATCGTTGTCTGGCCGTTGTCTTCAAAGGTAAACTGCCGTCTTAATTCAAATTTTATTTGATTTTCCTATCGCTTGATCTATCTTGATGTTGCCCGGTTCAACTAGCCTGTGTCTCGGTGATTCGTTATCGTCTATGTCGTCCAGTCACTTGGGGCATCGCGTCTCACACAAAAAAAGACAGCAAAAATGCCACTCTTGGGGCTAAAAATGGGACAAATAGCTAATTCTCTGCCAAATAACTTAGATATTTGGAATCAGCGTAAATTCTACATCAGAAATAGTAACAAAACATATGTCTTGACATTACAAGCACTTTAACCTTCGCATAGTGAAATCTGGCCTACGTTTTATTTATTGAATTTTAGAGAACCCACCATCTTGCAAAGATTGGAAACAAAAAGCATGGGAGGACCTTATATTGAAGGTGCGTTTAAAATTGTTTCACGCTATCTTTACTATATTTGCAATGCAAAGTGAACTCTTACCTACATTTCTGTATTTTGTATCATTGCATGTAACAATTTCTGTAGTGATTTTGCAAATATCAATAATCTATCGCAGTGTGGTAGTGTGGCCAATCCGCCAAAATACAGAAAGTCCAACTAGCAGAGCTAGGGCACCAGGCTATTGTATCTGAGCTCCCGTTTGTGCTAGTAGGCTGGGCATTCTGACGATTACTTTTGTGGGCGTTCTGATGTAGCGCTTGTTGCAGTCTCTAAACCAGCGTCCAAAAACCTTCAGTCTGGGACGTTTGCCGCTGCTTCGGTTGTTGCAACACCCTGAGGGAATGAAAGCTGTGTGAATTCATATTTGTGCTTGTTGGTTGGGGCAGAAAGGTATCGAGGATTGTGGATGAAGTTTTGTTGGGACAAGGTGGTGTGGTTCGGGTATTGAAATAGAGGTTTGTGCCGTTCTAGGTAATACTGGAGATGATTACAGAGAGCGTGAAGAAGTCACACGCTGATTCCAGTTGAAGCGAGTCGAATTATTCGACCCTCTCGGAATGGGGCTGTTTTTGAGGAATGTGCAAATAGTTCATGAATCATGCCCGTAGTAAAAATAAACTTTTTACCAAGACAAAATGTTGGAAATCTTTTAAAGCTGGATTTGCATGGTCGTTGGGGCATAGAGGGTTGGGTCTGTATTACGTAATACGAGTCTGTATTAGACAGTAATTGGCAACGAAGAATACAGCATGGTGCTAACTAGAAAGGGGAACAAGATGATATGGAACAAGGTGGGAACAAGATAATATGGGGGTGTTCACTTGGTCGCTAAGCTACATTTCCTTGGAAAACGTTGCGAAGTAGTCCGGTAAAATTTACTGCATTTACATATTTTCAGTTCGTCCTTGACCATTTTAGAGTGTTAGTACCCCAATGATAAATATCCTTTCCATCTTACTAAATTTCCAAACATTATTGAGTCAACCCTTAATGGGCAGTTTTACAGAAGTGCAAAGTCCCTTCATGTCGATGTTGGCATATTTTCTGTGAATATCAATTTCTTTAATACGTTTGTGATGTGGATGTGTCATGCTAAGACACTTAAACCGTAGTATACAGCAAATTAGGCTCAAACTATACCCTGGAACCTAGCATAACTACTATTTTATTGGCGCGACATAAGCAGTAGTCTTTGTGATTATGTGAATTATGCATATTGTACCTGTCAGGCACCAGTCCAAGGAAGGTAAGAGATAGCTTTTTGCCCACAATATCAACAATAAAAATCCACATCTTAGCTAAGTTTGCAATCATGGTAAACGGGAGAAGGAGGCTTGTAACTTCTTCAACGTATAACAAGCCAACATTTTAGAATACGAATAACAAGACAGAGAACCCTGCCCGATGAATGACACCAACAGGATGGAAACTAAACATGGTATAATTTGGCGAGAAAGATAACTTATGTTGGGTAATATTTCAATTAACTACTTTGGACATATCATTAATTTTGAATGTTAGGCTTCGTTATATATAATGTATGAACTTAAATATCATCATGAGTAGGTTACTACAAATGTTAATACTTACGTCAGTAGGAATTTGATTCTGGGGTCTTTCAGGCAGAAAGAACAAATAAATAATTTAAAATGACGACAATGTACTTAGAATTGCGAAATTTGCAACAACGTTTCGAGCTTAACTCGTCTTCAGATTTGATGGGAATAGGAGAAGCAAAAGTGTAATGATAAATTAGAAGAGTTAGTTCGAATAACTGATTAAGTGAACGCCAAAGAATATAGAAAATCTTGTGACGTGGAAGACGCCGTGATAGCGTGTAAATGATAAAATAAATAAAGTTTGTCTTTCAGGCAGGCTCAACCACTGCACTAAAGAGTCCTTATACTTGACACTCTCTAACTGTAGTTTGCCGTTGAATAGAGAACTCCATTTTGCAATAGCAAAGAAGTTTGTTAAAGTGTTGTTCACTTCAAATTATTCAGTCGGTTGTTTTCTGTTTTAGCTGCTTTCAAAAACCCTAAGCGAGATTGAAAATGAAGAATGGAATCTATGTTTGGGACGGGCGATGGGCCAACAGATAAACCTTTACATGCAATTTCCGGAAGAAAAGGTAAACTTTTGTGGCTCTTTTAATTCAGTTGTTTGTAGTTTTCCCTAGTTCCAAAAGCAGGTTAGTTTTTCAGGTATCAGAATTTTGTTGGAAATATTATGATAATTTATGCTGATTTATGCTTATTTCTATTATTATTATTATTCTTTTGTTTTACTCACATGCTGTAATCACATGATGCTTTTCACTTATTGAG
>JAACYV020264190.1:0-16086 GCA_009936425.2 Chrysaora fuscescens | reverse complement strand
TACTTAGTATACACTTTAGTGTAGCTATTATGATCAGAGTTCACTCCCTCTAAAACAAATTGCATTGAATTACTATACATTTACGTCATGGTATGGAAACTCAGTAGCACTTCTACTTAGTATACACTTTAGTATAGCTATTATGATCAGAGTTCACTCTCTCCATCAACTGCATGGAGTCACAATCTGATACTTACACTGGATATCTTACGTCGTAGTACGGAGGCTGCAGAATTCCAGCAGGAAAAACTGAAATCAGAAATTACAAAATTTTTTTTTTGTATTTAGAATGTTAGTGAGATGGTCAATCGCAGAAAAGGGTCACTTGCCAACAGAGAAGGCAAAAAACATGACGTTACCAATTTGATTTCTTGTTGGATCGTAGTACGCATTGACAGTAGATGGAGTCATGTACCACCTTAAAGAGAAAATAATCATAAACAGCAGCACTTTTACTACCTTAAAACTTAATTTTACACTATGAAATCTGAACAATGAATAATAGTCAAATGTAACATGTAGAAATTGAACAGCACAGGTTGATTCGACGAAAAATTCACTTTAATAATCTACTAAATGTTTGTAGCTGTATAGAAATAGCTGAGCATTTAAATCATAAATCACAAAATCGAAAAATAAAATAAAAAACGGAAACTAACATATTTTTATCCACTGCTTTTGGTAGCAACTTTAAACTTCTTTGAACTTGGAATTCCAATGAGTTTAGAATATTCGAGAAATAGTTATTCTCAGAGAATTCAACCTAGGAAAGAGAAGACCATGGTTATTATCATCCCAAAAATAAGTCTGCAAAATGTGACCATTTTGTGCAATTACAAAATAGCTCATTTCAGAATTGTTTCTATCATTTTTTATTGAGTGACTGTGAAAGACTTGAAGAATAACGAAGATATAGAGCAAGGGTAACATAAATGACCATGATTAAATTAACCCTAAACCCCCTACTTACCCCTGAATATAATTTGTTGAGTAACTTAGGGTGCAGAATGTCCTCAGGAAACCCGATCTTCGGAACAACAGCCTCTGCCTGAGGAAATTAGTTTTAAAACATGAAGTTCTAAAATGAAAATTAGTTACAAATTTACATTATTCAACATCGGACAAAACAAAAACAATTATCAGGTTTTGAAAGTTGAATAATCTCATTATCTGAATTTCTGTAATTACTTTGCTTTTGGCTGCGTTACGGGTTTTATCGTCCATCCATTGAACATTCGGCAGATCTTTAATGAAAGCACTTCTTAGTTCCTCCACCATCTCTCTTGCCTAATGTTCAGAAATGAAAGCAAAATTAACGTTTAGTACGCCTTTTTTCCCAAAGCATTACGATTACCGAAAAGTCGCACGGTGATTGACTAAGAGCTTTAGACCGGACCTACCATCACTCTAATACAGAAGAAAACGTGGAGACATGATTTTGACATTAAAACTGTTAACTTGCTTTATGAACATTGATCCGTCCTTGCTCTTAGAATTGAGAGATACAAGAGGACACAAACTAAAGCTATTCAAGAAGAGGCGTAACTCAAACGTTTGTAAAACATTTTCCACGCAACGAATCATCGATGTCTTGAACAAATTATCAAGCGATGTCATTGACTATTCGACAGTACAACAATTTAAACATTTAAACGAGCATATGATCGACTAAAACACGTAGATAGATTGTCGTATACGATCTAGTCATGTGATAGATCACAACAGGGATTTATAGGTCTAACGACCTTCCACTCCATTTATAACTGATATTATTATATCATAATTGTGACATTTTTTGTTTATAAAAGATTCTCACTATAAAGGCAAAAATTGTTGGATAATTTTATTATTTACCTGTTTTTTACTGGTGGAGGAAAATGATTCATTGACAAACATAGCACCCAGCGCAAAACCAATTGAATTGTCAGTATGTTGTATGCAAGTTTTCCAGCGTTCTTGTTGCAAGGATGTGCCAAATAAAGCGATTTCCAAGTCCTTCTGAGCATTGTGAAATTCATCAGACAAGTAACCCACAAAGGAAGATATCATTTTCCAGTGAAGGTACATAAAGAGAACACTGCAAAATAATTTTTTTAATTCAAATATTTCACGTTTTATCAACTACCATCGAAGAGTTATTCTTCATAGCCGGGAAAGAAACTGAGCAATATATCTTATTGCAACTAATGAAATGCAGTTACATTCTGGATTTTCTTGGTCTTTGTTCAAAGCAGAAAAAAATACTCAACTTACCGAGAAGGCGTTCTTTTCACAAGACCTGATAACTTTTGCATGTAAGGTAATGCCAAGACAATTACCTCTTGATCTGCAGTTATTTTGACTATTCCACCATAAACATTCTGGTAGAATTTTAACCAATCAATCTTAAAAAAAATGATGTCAACAGTCAATATAGCCCCAAACTTTTTGACATATCACACCACATGACCAATAGCGCCAGATTAGAGGGCAAAAACCATTAATTCAATTGAGCTATAGTCTAATACAAAATGAAAACTGAATTTTGTTCATACCATTGGACAGTGAGTTTGCAATTTGGCAATTGTCATCCGTTTATAGTTCTGATCTATCTCTGTCATGTTCTCTCTTGGGACAAATATCTAAAAAAGATCAAATAAAATAATCTAATTTAATTGTCAGAAAAAGTTGGCAAATGACAACAATGCACAATTCAGTCAGCTCAAGAGACCCTTGAAATTTGTTGTATATATGTTATATATATATGTTATATATAACATATGCCCTTAAAAAAATCCTTAATTGAAGAGCAGTTCTATTAAGCAACCAGCTTCTACGGAAGGATGAGAATGTATAAGGAGCTTATAAAAAATTGAACGTAAATCGTTAAAACCTACCTTTGATAAATTAGTCTCAAATTGAAGAATATCCATCATGAACCCTCTGGTTTCATTTGTGTCTTTTGCACCAAGCAAAACATGAATATCAATCAAGTACTTATGATATGCCTTTAAGACCTAACAAAGTATTGAAGAAATATTTTCAAGTTATTCAAAACATTTCGACAAAGTTGATTAAATAAAAGTATTCCATTTCCGATGGTTTCCTTTTGTTTGCTGTTCACTTCAATTATCATATTGTCAAAGTATCTATCCAATTTACATAATAAAATTGAATTAAAATTATGATAATACCAGACACTATACCTTGTCAGTCATGTTTCCAGTGTAACGTGTTTGAGAAAGGGTCAGCCCGCTCTGTGTGATCTAAAACAAAAAGAGATGGTTACAGAAAGAAGTAACAAGCTATGACATTCAAGAGAAATCATAACTAATAATGTTTATGAAAAATGGTCCAACTCTCACCTGAATTGCATATCTTGAAGAGTTTCTTGCATCTACTTCTACAAATGTTGAAAATAATGCACTGATTGAAAAATTCTTATTATAGATTTCCAAATACTTTCTCAGTTGACTTCCTTTGTCTTTCCCTGCCTGAGAAGTGGAACCATCAAACTTCTTTAACAAATCCAGCAATGGCTTTGCTGCTAGTTTTTTTCTTTCATTTTCATTGAGACAAGCTCGGTAGAATTTAGATGCCTTCATCTTAGCATCGTTTTTTGCTGGTTTTTCAACTTTATCTTCCCTTTCAAGGATTTGTTTCAATGTGTTAATGTTCCTCTTACCAAGAATAGAGTCAACACCCCAGTGAGATTTCATGGCAGGAATTGGATTCTTCTTTATCCATCCACCACACGCAAATTTGTAGAAATCTTTGCATGGATTTACTGATGTGTCCATTGCAGTTTGCATAAAGCTAGCAGCATCAACACACCCAGGTGTCGAACAGTAATTCGTTTTTAATTTTTGTTGACTTACATTCTTTTGTTCACTTGAAACATATAAAGCTATAAAAACCGCGCATATTATTATAAGAAATAAAATAGCCAAGAGAAGTATTTTATGCAATTTCCGTCTCTTTACTTTGCTAGGACTGTTCGAGAAAACAACAGAGTAAGGCGCATGGCCGGTATTCACTTCGTCGCCACCAAGTTGCAATTGTGCGTATCCAAACGCATTCTCAGCCATTCTTGGAGGAATCAGATCTTCATTGCTGCCCTCTAGGCTCTCAGTCGTCTTTGCATACATATCTTTCTTGGATATATATCTAAGCCAGGAAAACACCACACTACTCTCAGAGCCAACACACCTGCCCTTTCCAGACTTTGTTTTCAATGTGGTTGTTGTTGCTTTATTGAAAACGAGACTGCGCATTAAAGCAAACGGTAAATACGTCATCACTGGACGTCAGAGACAGTCAATCATACCACTAGCCCTTTAAGAGGTAGAAACAGAATAGATACAAAAATAGGTAGGAATACCTTTCTCGAATACTCGCTTATAACAAATCAGTAGCAATTATTAACATGAAAGTTGCTCACAAATTCCTTGCATATCTAATTACAGTTGAGGAAAATATCTTTCATTGCGCTGCTTATGACGTCATTTGAGCTAAAAGAAGAAGATGAAAACGTTACAAGTTAAGAAAAATAACATAAGAAATTTATGATACATTTTTAGTTTACGACAAATCTTCAATTCCTTTATGATAGACAGTAGAAAGACAATGGCTAAAAAACAACCACAAACCAAGAGCGGAGGGCCTCTTTGCACAATCCTGTATATTTCTTGAATAGTTTTGCAACCTCGTTTTTGGCAAAACATGACTTGGCAGGGAAGCAAAGATACTTTGACAACCCATTTATGCATTCTTTTGATAAATTCCATAGCGAGGTTTGCATTTCTAGTAAGCCATCCACTTCAATGGCAGAATGACTGTTCCAAGGAGCAACTTTGTCAGCTTTTTCAACAGTGCAATATTTCATGTCACTTGATGTTAAGGGGTGTAGGCCTTGAAATAAAACAAATTTAAATAGACTGCACCAGAAGCAACTATAATTACATCAAAAACGGTGTAGGTTCGAAATTCTCAATTTTACTGTGCAACCCTTAGCAAAAACTCGTTTTTTGAACGCAAAGTATTTTGGTTTTCTCTTGTAACTTTTTGCCGAGTTGCAATAAAACCTGTTTTTGGTTAATTACCATAAAAAATAGCATAAGCTGCTTAAAACTTTGGATTATCGATTCAATGAATATTAATTGTTGTGCATTGATTCGTTACCGCATGTTCTCTCAAAATGCGTTTAGTGGATTACAGGTAGTTGTCTCTTTTGGAGCCAACCTCCAAGTATGCAGTTGAATTCTGCTGCATTAAGAATCGTATTGCTCTGCTATATGAATAGTCTTGAAAATATATATAGAAGCTCATCTGAATAAAAAATGTCCTTGTTTTTTTCTGTAAAACAGTAAATTAAATGCAAAATGTGTTTCGCCCTTACATTCTTCAATGTTTCTCTTTCCTTTGTTTAACTTGCTGCAAAATTCAAACTGCATTAATTTGTCTCGTACATCTTGTGGGCATTTCTCCAAAACCTCTCCACATTTTTCTGCCCCATTTTCCCAATCAACTTTGCCATTGGAACATTTCGGAAATCTGTCCCTGCACATGAGCCGTTTGAGTTGACGCTTGCAAGACAACATGGATCCTTTTGTTTCTAATGTAAGAGTGTCTAAAGCTGACTCCACAAGACCATCATAATAGGAATGCAACGTGGACTGCGCCTAAAATCACATCAACAAACTTTAACAATTTTGAACTCGAGATGAGAAAAGCGTGCGTTTTTAAGGGTCTCAACTTTTACTTGTTTTAAAATGAAAACAAATGAATAATATCTTTTAACCTTTGCAATTGAGTATTTGACTTCATCCTTGCAAAAACCAAGCTCAGGCTCAACACATTCTTCATCATCTGAAGTATTCTCTTGCCTGGAATACAGCTTCTGTAAATGAAATGATCTTAATGAAAAACTATGATTTTGTTACGATAAGTAAGCTTTGTGTTTCTTTTGAACTTTTCAGCAGTTACAACTTGAGCAGTTACAACTTGAGCAGTTACAACTTGAGCAGTTACAATTTCAGCAGTTACAACTTTAGCAGTTACAACTTTAGCAGTTCAGGTTAAGATAAAATATCACCTTGGTCATGCTGTCATCCAATGCATCGAGTTGTTCAAGAATTTGGTGACATCTGAATTGTACAATAAAACAACTTGCAAAACAAAGACGCAAAATCAATGTTCTACTCATTTTCTGTTAAGTTTTCTTATTTACGAATATAGGACATTGCCTTTCAAACTCATGTTTAACGTTTCCAACATGGATATTTAATTGGTCCATAGCAGGTGCCTAAACAAGAACTTGTTTTCAATTTGTTTTCATAAAAGAAAAATCATAAATGTTGATTCAGACGTTTGATGTCTTAAAGATTGAACATCTATTTTAAAGTTTGATTATTTTCCATCTTTCGGAAAGCGAGACAATGGTGTGGAGCCTCGTTAGAAAATGCACACGACGATTTTGTTTAACTTGTTTTAAAGTACGATTTTCTAACAAATAAATAGAAAGTTTAACGTTATGCCTCCTTCTGCTCTTTCAAAAGTTATGCCTCTGTCATTAATGCTACCGCGTAAAATCCTGTTTGATTGCTAACTGATCGCTTTCTTTATAGTTCAATTTATATGAAAGAGTAATTTTCATTAATTTTCGATTTCCCTTGCTAAAAAGCCTTAAAGTCTTTAGAGAAAAGCGCAAAAATAAATACATGCAGGAACAGATAGCTGAATTCTGTTTTAAGGGCTATTTGCTCCTGGGCTCAAGGGTTCATTGCTGCAGTGTTCGAGGCTCCCAGGGTTCTTTGTTGCAGGGCTAATTGCTGCAAAGCCCATTGCGCCCAAGCTTTCAGGGATCTCAAGGCTCCCAGGGCTCAGTGCTCCCAGAGCTAATTGCTGCAGGGCTCCTGCAGGTCGCTGCTTCATATACAATTTAATTAATATTCATATTCATACTCATATTCATATTTGTATTCGTATTCATTGCTAAGCAAGATACATTAAAAACTCTATTTTATTTTGTATTCGTAATACATTTATAAGTATTGAATGGGATAAAATCATACAATCAAAGATTACTGTATCACTAAAATACTGTAGATCAGTCAAGTAACTGAACAATTGTCAATGTTCGTTTTAGAGCACCGCAAAGCTCATTCAAAAAAGTAGTAGATAAGAAATATGTTTTAGTTCAATAATTTTAAACCCTCGATAAATAATTTGTACAAATATATAACTAAATAATGTTTAAAAAAATCATGCTCTACCACAAGGCACTGTCTTAATGACATTACTCTTTAAGGTAAAGTTATTTCTTTCCATTTGGTGGGGATTTTTCAGCAGGGAGAGGTGGGGTAAGAGGCAAACCATACCCTTTATCAGCGACCTTTCCAATAGCCTCGACTTGAAATCCAATATCGTTAAGATGTTTGTGATCGAGGATGAGTCGCCCATCGAAAGCAAATGCTGGTTTCAACATGTTTTTATAAATACGAGTATAATCCAATTCCTAGAATCAAATGACACTATTCATTTATTTCAACGCATAGCTTTTTAATTGATGTGGTTCTTTTCCATATTTGTTAACTGTCTTACACAAATAATAGTTAAATATGTAACGATTGCGATGACCTACTTTAAACTGGTCCCATTCTGTGCAAACAACCAAGGCGTGACTGCTTTCCAATGCTTCATACGCATTACCAGCTACCGTTACCAATTTACGGACTAAAGGATTTGAAAGTATAACATGAATTGGAATAATAATATGGCCAAAGCCTACGCTTAAGACATTCAGATTGTGAGACATTCTAAAATCGACAGCGCATACTCTGCAGTCAATTTCCGCTGAACGCTTGGATCTTGTTGGAGTTTAGCAACCGTAATTACAGTATAAAACTGACACGCAGAGGTGAAGAGAGTTGAAAGAAGGAAAAAGAAACTTGGCAAGGCAAAGCATGATTAAAAATACATTTTAAATTTACACAAACCTCGCTCTGGATCAAGGTTGAGAAGAGGATCTGTAAGCTCCCTGCAATTTTAGACCAAGAAAATATCAAATTATATTGCACCAAGAAAGATGCAACAAGCTAGAAACTTAATTGACGTATAATAATTTGGCAATTGCTGCCTGCTTCTCGTTCAAGACGAGAATAAGAAAAATACATAAGTATAAGAGGTTGAAAAAGATGACGAAAAAAACTCACACAAATATCTGTGATCTGGTCACTTTTGGATCGTAAATCGATACTTTCGCTCCTTCTTCAATTAGATATTTACAAATATAAATACTTGGCGATTCTCTGAAATGGGGATAAATCAATATTTAAAAGAGTGTGCAGCAATTGTGTAACAAGCGAAATAATTGCCAAAAATTAACTATTTAAGTGTAAGAATTGAGTGTTAGGGTTAAAGGGTGTTTAGTTACAAGAAAAGCAGATCAATTTAAACCTTGAATCTCCTGTATCCTTTTTGAATGCGAAACCAAGCAGTCCAATTTTCTTATCTGTAACTGTATTAAAAAGGCAGTTGATAATCCGATTAGCAAATCGTCTTCGCTGGTGTTCGTTCATTGCTATAACTTGATACCAATAAGAGGCTACGGTTGGCAAGTTCAGAGCCTCGCACAAATACACCAAATTAAGGACATCTTTTTGGAAACAGCTTCCACCAAAACCTGAGGAGAAAATATTTAATTCAAGTAAGGCAAGATCAGTCATTGTTTAGCTCAATTTTTACAGATGAAACTTGAGGAAATCCTCAAATGATAAACACAAGCTCAGTTACCAATGCTAGCTTTCAGAAATTTGTCTCCTATTCTTGTATCCATGCCAATTGCACTTGCAACCTCGGTTACGTCAGCACCTGTAGCCTCGCATATGGCACTCATTGCATTTATACTTGATATTCTTTGTGCAAGAAAAGCATTTGCAGCCTGAAGAGAATAACAATAGAAAAATTATCAAAGTCATAGGGCATAGTTTATGCAGGTCATAGGTTATAAATTGTCAAATTTCATAACATTCGTAAAGCAGGTCAAAAATAGTAAATTTTGACCTACAAGTTTGGATAGTTCAGATGACCACGTGTTCATTTTGATGATCTTGTCAACAGGGACCCAGTGCTGATAGATCCATGCTAGTGATTCAATTGCCAATAAACCCTCTTTAGTTTGCTCGCCACCTTAAAAGGAAAAGAAGAAACCATAAAGAAATATTTTGTTAACAGTAGCTTCAAAAGACTTTCCCACATCATGAACACCATGATAATTGACTTGCAGTAATTTCTGTTGTGATGCAACTCTGCTGTGTTTCACATGTGAGTTACAAAAAGGGACTAAGGCAAGCCTCACTTACCAATCAAAACTCTGTCGGGATATAAAAGGTTGGTAATGGCGGTGCCTTCTGCCAAAAATTCAGGGTTAGATAGAACCTGCAAAAAACACCAGGAATAAGGAAAAATTCAATCAAATTTAGGAGTTTTCCATTAATGCAATTGATTCAAAATCTCCCATTACTCAACAAAGTTTTTATAAAAGAGTGGTAATGAATACAAACCTGAATTGAAACACCATCTCTATGATTTGCACTAAGAATCCTGCTGATGCTATAAAGTAAGGGATCATTTTCATGAAGCATGGATTTAAAATAATCATCAAAAACAGATACAGCTCAATTTTAATGAATTACATTATGGCAGCATTAAAATTGCCAAAAGATCATATAAACATGAAAGGCATAAAAAACAATTTAATTCTAGCTTTAATTCCAACATGAAAGTGATTTTTAATCCAAAGATCCGAGGTTTATACACTTAGAACTAGATATTATGAAACAATATGTGTGACTGAAGGCTTAGCACAACTCAGGCAAGCTATGGGAGCCTTATGAGCAAGGAATTAAGTATGGAGAAAAGGCTTTTTCTACCTTTCCGCTGCTTTGACAGGCACAGTACTTTTTTCAACCACAATTTTGTTCCCCTCTGCAACTCTTGCAATATTGCGTGACGCTGATTCAATGAACTTAAGATCTGGGGCCCTTCCCTTAAAAAAACAAAATCAGAATAATGATTAATCAGTCTGTACACAAACAAGAAACTGTCAAGATATTTATCTAATTGGTTTATGACAATATAGTTGATATACCTTGCCAAGTCCATAGGTTTTCGTTGGTGTGTTCACCTGAAACAGTAATTAAATAGATTAGCTTGCTTTTAGTGTTGTTTTCTGATTTAAGAAAGTGATAAAAGTAATTGAAATATCAAGCAAAAAGTTACAATAAAAAATTCAAAACAAAGATAACATTTAAAAAGGAGAAACACTGAACAAATTATTTACTTACAGAAATGAAAATAAGATCAGCTTCCTTGATTGCTTTGTCAATATTGGTTGAGAAAAAAAGATTTTTTCCCCTTGTTTCCTTCACCAGCTCAAACAAACCTGGCTAAAATAAAATATATTGACTCAATCAAGAAAAATTGTTTAGTGGCAAATTTGATTGTGAAATTTATTTTGCCTAGGTTAAAGAGTTCAAATTGACAAGACATCTTAGACATTTTGTTATGTACACGGGTACTGGATATCCATACTAAAGCAGTAGGCTAAGATTGTCTATTTTTATCTACTAGGCCTAACAAATAAAGAAGACTAAATCTACGACTATAATCAAAGCAACGCTAATAGGTGCTGTTTACTTACTTCATAAATTGGCAAATTATCAGAGTTCCAAGCATCGATTCTTTCTTGGCTAAGATCAACGACCGTCACTTGTATATTAGGGCATTTTTGTGCAATCACACAACAAGTAGGCCCACCGACATAACCAGCACCAATGCAAGTAACGTTTTTTATCGAGATCATCTCAGTTTCGGCCTAACCTTACCCGCTACTGACAGAGAAAGAGCGATCACTTATTAAAATGAATTCTTGAAGACAGGTCATGTCCCTTTGACAACTCAACAAAAGAAAACCTGTACCTGTTCTTTTTGTGTAACCAGCTTCACACCAAATAACACTTCCATCTTGTTCTATTTTGACAGCCATAATCTATCAGCCTCCTCTACATGTGGTGAGAAAGAGGCTGTTCGCTGAGTTGTATGGTCAGCACTAGATCCTTGAGGAGTTCTGTACATGACGTCATATATTTTTGAAATCGAGACTGGCAGCTGGGCTCCCTTTTATCAAGTTTAGTCCTTTTCGAAGCTGGAACGAGATCGGAAAAGTAACCTTCTTAGCGTGTCATGCAACTGATGTCGATAAATGAAAATAAAATAAATACAAAAATTGAGATTTTTCACAAAATGTAGGTACTAAACTCTCTTTCAAGTTAAGTGTATTAGAAACAGTAAAAAAAACAATGCAAATAATACATGGAAGATTGCTTGAGGAACATTTTGGGAATGGGGTAAATGGCAGTCGACTCGACCAAAAGGTGTAAAATATTCAAAGACAGAGAGAATTGCCTCTTGAATGGGTTTACATCATGAATGCTGCCATGCCTAATATTGTTACATATTGCCATGAAGTAATATGGCTTTCGTCTTTAGCTTAACTCATCTTAGTATTATTTTCTTTGATAGCTGTTTTCATGCTACCTTGTTGTCCTTTTGTGCCAGTGTCAATATACCATGTTGAGCTAGATAATTGTTTTTTTACGGGGTTAAAGCATTTGTAGGCATAGTCATAGGTTTAGTTACGTTATTATTTGCTTACTGTTGATTATTATTGTATATCAACATCTTTTTTGAAGTGCGATGTTTTCGTAATTATTGAGGGGCTGGCTGCCAATATTAGGCCCATCACTGTCGTCTTGTTTACGTGTAATTTCATCATGCAAATCATGCCGGTGTGTTCCCTTGACAAAGGTCTGTTGACGGAAAAATAAATTACAACATTTATCACAAAGATTTATATGATATATAATATAGTTCCAATGAAAGAAAATGACGGAGATTGAGAAAAATTTGTTTACCAGTCTAAAGGATCTTTCGTGTTCGTGGCAAAGGGGGTCAAAATGCCCAAAATAGAGGGGTCTCACAAAGGCTGATAGTTGTTTTCTAGGATTTTTAAAGCAAAAAACAAACAAAAAACTGAAACATGGACGATTGATGCATATATTTTAAATGAAGGTCATATTAACACTTATCTATTATAACCTTTTGCCCTTCAGCTTCTACTGTTTAAACAGGAGGTGAGGCTGTGATGTCATCATTTACAAAAGATTTCATTTACGGCCCTCAACCCGACAACCTATTGATGCGTTTTTAGAAAGTTTTCACTGTTAATCGAGCACATTGTGGGCAGACTACGCGTGTCTAGATTGGTTGTTTGGAACTCTTAGCAATATTTTCTTTCAGAACTAAATCTTCGACGCAGTTCAAGAAACAGTGAGATGCAAGCTTCTTTTTCTTAGGCATTTGTATGTAAAAAGAAAGAACCAAGCAAACGAAATAACCACACAAAGGGTAAACCGAAGCATTCCTTATTTCATGCAATTTTTTTAGTACACCGCATATTGGTAAATCAGTTTTGTTTATTTAGAGCCTATAATAAACCAGAAAGAAAACAAAAACAGGAAGGGTTAGAATAGACCATGATAGAAATCTGTAGAGGGAGCATGTGAGGGAATGACCTGTCCATAATGAAAGGGTATCTATAGCTGTAACGCACTCCCGCGTTTTATTTTCACAAATCAATTTATCATATGCAGGTCAATCTTTTATGCAGACCAGCCATATGGGATCGCAAGTTCGTGCCTTGCTAATAACAATGAACGTGCAATGTCATCCTGCGCACCTCTAGTTGGCGCAACAATAAAGTAATCTTAACACCTGGACTCCATGTTTGCCAGTGTGAATAAAAACGTATGTTTTCAAGCATTTTTTTTCATTTGCAAGATAGCCAGCCAACGTCCGGGACTGTTGTAATGGCAAATGTCCTCGCCTCGTGCAGAAAGAACTTTCTTCGGCGAAGAAGTTAAAATGTCGTGAACCCTGTGGTGAGTAGTTTAGTTATCTAAAGCATTTCAAATTGTAAAAAGTCTTGTAACATTTTTAGCTATCACAGTGAGCCCCTTTTCTACGTTTGTGATTCATTGTGCAGCTTATCATGGTGTTCAAGAAGTAAAACCTTCATTGTCGAAGGACATAAAGTGGCCTTTTCAACATTGTCTCGTTACATCAGTCGAATGAAGATATTTGGCCCCTTTAGCTCTTTCTCTAAGCTGTCTTTTTCATATGTTTCCAATGCTGTAAAATATTTTTTTTTCGTGGCGGCCTAACACACTATCTATGACTTTCAAAACTCGCTGTCGGGTTTGTCTCCGCTATTCTTTTTTTCTTTTTAACACGCTGCAATATTTTTGTACACAACAAAGAAATTTTAGCACAAGTTTCTGAGATTGATAAATTAATTCCAAAAATGTATTATTGACTTCAACTAATTTATATTTCGTTTCAGAAAATGTTCGAAAACGGTCCTTTGATTCGCCAAAAGCAAGATAAAATGATGATCAGAAAAACGTGAGTTAATTTTTCTTTCTCCGATTCCTTTCTCAGTCTTCCCTTCTTCGTAGATAGAATTATTGGCGAAGCGTTTTAGCGTTTATGGTCTCACTAACAAGGGTTTTACAACCATGGCTATAAATATGTGTTTTGTGTGCTAAAACTACTCAAACAAACTAATTATATCAAAAGCAACGCTGAGCATATTCCAAACCTTGGATTTATTTCAAATTGTCATAAGAATTGAAATTTTTTATGTTATGTTTCTTATATATTCTTATATTCTTATATACTGAACAATAACATGAAAGTATTTAATTTGCTTGAGGGTAATCGTGAAGAATAAAATCGAAACGAAAACGAAACAAAACTGCAACATGCTATAGAAGTTAGGCTGATAAGTTAGAAATTACATTTACATATTATGACAACAAAAAAACATCCTTGATCTTAATTATCTATCACAATTTATTCAATCCAATCATGTGGAGTATTCTTATATTCCATAATTTTGTGTTTAAAATTCGTACGAACGACTAAATTGATAGTTTCTTAAAACATTTATAGGTAAGATTGTCAAATGAAATGACTATATATTTAATTGGTCTACCAATGTCCAATCAAACGCAAGTAATGATCCTTCCAGTGGGACTATCTCTCTTCTTGTAGTAGAAGAAATTGCATAGTGGTAACTATAGTTATGTGTCAGTTGTAGATTTGATTTGCTTAAAGATTTTGGTAAACTTAGACTTGGCTTTCCTTGAAATATTTAAACCCATTTTGCTAACCCTTTGGGTGGCAAATATTGAAATACCTGTTATCTTATCTATATATATATATGGGCAAAATAAAATAGAATAGGTTAAAACGTTTGTCTGGGGGGGGGGCAGGGCAATTTAAAAAAAGTTTAAATTCCCCAAAGGACAATTTTTTTATTGCGGCCTAGCCAAAGTACACCAGAAGAGGTTTAAGAAAAGTACTTACTGTCCTGGTTTATTATGTTTAGATGCAGAGAAATGTATCTTTCAAACTTTTCACTTAAGCCAAAATATTGCTATGGATTACAAATCGGCAGTGAGGTCTTATGAAAAATCGAAATTCCTCGTATCTGCTTGTCAATCGTTCTATAATCTTCAGATTCCGTATCAGTGTTCCAGCGGGTCTCTATCTTTGAAATGTGGTCTCTGTATCTTTGCGTCAATAGTTCCAAAATCGTCTCTTTAAATGTCTCTGCATCAACAACGGGTAAACATGTACTCGTATTTCTTCATAAAAAACCTGTCTTTAGGAAACTTACTACTAAAGGCTCTGCAAAATTAACGTTTCTTGTTCAGTGTTATACCCTAAGAAACTTCTTATATTGTTCATTTAATTTCTTTCGTGTATTAACAAGCCGGTTTTATAGCACACATCAATATTTTCATAGTAAAAGAAATTTTGATAATTAAGTTATGATAATTAAGAAACAATTATGGAAACTTTTCCCATAAAAACTTTATCTAGTTAGGTCCTAGCTTGGTTTCCTATTAGGAAATACGCATATATAATCTTTAATTTCTTTATATTATATTTCATACATATTCAGACAATCTTAAATATCTGTCCTAATTTTACTAAAATATATAATATAGTTTCTTGGGTACTACAAAGGCATATCAATAAAAAAACTGTCTTTCAATGCAATGTCTTTTCTTAGGTTATCAACAGAATATAAAACCCTTATTTTCTAATTTATTTTGGTGTAACATCAATAAATTTGAAGCCTTTGAATTATTAAAACTTTCTCCAACTGAAAACACTCTTCAGAAGCTGTCTCCTTGTTAGCGGTACAACAGGTCTACTATTTCCATGTCTCTCTGTGGCTGCCTATCAAAAGGTCTACAATATATAAAAAATTGTCTCCGTATCTCTTTGTCAATGACTCCGAAATCTTCAAATCCTAGCTATAACTGTATTTCAACAGGTCTCCGTCTTCGAGATTCGATCTACGTATTTGCGTGTCAATCGGTCTACAATCGTCAGATTTCATATCGAGGTTCCAACAGGTCTCTGTCTTCGAAATTCGGTCTACGTATTTGCGAGTCAATCGGTCTACAATCGTCAGATTCCATAACGAGGTTCCAACAGTTCTCCGTTTCGAGATTCGGTCTACGTATTTGCGAGTCAATCGGTCTACAATCGTCAGATTCCATATCGAGGTTCCAACAGTTCTCCGTTTCGAGATTCGGTCTACGTATTTGCGAGTCAATCGGTCTACAATCGTCAGGTTCCATATCAGGGTTTCAACGTTTTTCGCAAATTTAACTGCTCTGCTTTAGCAGATGTTAGATTAAAAAGAACGTATTTTTTTATAAGAAACTCTTTTATAAGAAACGTACTAGTAAAGACTCTGCAAGACTAAGAAACTTTACTAGTACACACTAGTACAACAATGAGAATCTTTTAATTTTCAAGTAATTTTTTTTGTTGTGTATCATCCCACCTGTTTGATAACTTAATTCAATACTTAAAAAGACAAACAGTATTTGAAAGATAAGTAATGATAATTAAAAAACCATTAGGAAATCTTAAGTAGAGAAGTCCCAAAAACATTAATATTTT
>JAACYV020264079.1:0-13852 GCA_009936425.2 Chrysaora fuscescens | reverse complement strand
AACGAACCGAGACGAGAATAACATTGCAGAACGAGGCAGGAGTAATTTCAAAATGGCGCCGAAGATGTGCTGTTTATTATTTTTCATTGCAATAGGCCTAGTGATTTCTGAGGCGAAGGAAAAATGCAGCGATTTAGATTCACGCTGTTCCCATTGGGCAAAAAGAGGAGAATGCAAAAGAAGTGTCGAGTTCATGAAGAGAAATTGTCCAATGAGTTGCAGAATCTGTGACAGTGAGGAGGCAATTTGGAACACAGTTGCTGAAGATGTTGGAAAACAAACAATTTACATGGCATTCATCTTGGCTATGTTTCTATGTGGTCTTGTATTGGCAGTCTTTAGAGCATACTTCGCAGGTGGCTCTTGTAGAAGTTTGGCAAAACTACATGGAAAAACAGTAATTGTGACAGGTGCTAACACAGGAATTGGCAGAGAGACTGCTTTGAGCTTTGCAGGAAGGGGGGCAAAGGTGATCCTTGCCTGTAGGAGTTATAAGCGGGGTTTGAAAGCAATGAAATATATCACAGACATCTCAGGAAGTAGGCTGATTGAATTTAGAAAGCTTGATTTGAGCTCATTTGATTCAATTAGGGAGTTTGCTAAAGAGTTCAATGAAGAGGAAGAAAGGCTGGATATACTGGTAAATAATGCAGCTGTTCTAACAGGATTTGAAAGAGAGGTTACAAAGGACGGGCATGAACGCATGCTCCAAGTCAATCATCTTGGTCCATTCCTCCTCACAAACCTTTTGCTCGGAAAATTAAAAAAATCAGCACCAAGCAGAATAGTAAATGTTGCTTCAGCCATGCATACAAAATCCAAAGGATTTGATTTTAAAAATATTGAAATGGAAACAGGCTTTGATAGATTTACCCAGGTGGCACAAACAAAACTAGCAACTATATTGTTCACCCATGAGCTAAGTAAAAGGTTAGAGGGAAGTAAGGTTACGGCTAATTCTCTGCATCCTGGTTTGGTGAAAACAGAGGGCGCTAGAAATATAAAAATTTTGCAGTGGAAAATTGTAAAAGTTCTTTTATTTCCCATCCAAGCCTTTTGCATGAAATCTGCCAGACAGGGGGCCCAGACTAGCATTTATGTTTCAGTTGCCAAAGAATTAGAAGGGAAAAGTGGAAAGTATTACTCAGATTGTAAAGAGTGTGATGTTAGCCTGCCTGCAAAGGATGATGGGGCAGCAAAGAAATTATGGGAAGTCAGTGAAAGACTAACGGGATTGGTTAGAAACAATGCTATTACTGATTAGCACACTCAAATTACATTATAGTGACATTATAGTGCACGCTTTTGAGTAACATAAAAAATCAAAGCCAACGAATGAAACAGTTGAAATAGACTTGTATTTATTGAGGATGTTATGCAATTTTATGATATTTTAAGCTTCTACCTAAATTTGTTCTAGTCTCAGAAAAATTGATTGCTGCAAGTAATCTTTTCTTGTAGAAATGGAATTGGTTGTTCTCTTTTCAAAATTCTTAACAGTCTAACAACACTATAACAATAATTCAAAACACAAAAAAGCTTACCTGTTCATCAAGAAGCACAGGATCAACACCAAAGAATGGTCTCATTGGACAACCAGGCTTGAGATTATCTTGAGAAGGTCCAGGACAGGGTGTGATCATGTGACCACCAGTTTCTGTATAGAGTGATGTTTTTATGAATAATCATCTAAGCTTCACTAAGAATAAAAAATCAACACATCCTTGCAGAAATGCAAATGGTAAGAGAAAGATATAAGATATACAAAAAGCGGACCTGTTTGCCACCAAGTATCAACCACAGGACATCTTCCTTCTCCAACAATGTCTTTGTACCAGTGCCAAGCTTCTTCATTGATTGGTTCGCCAACTAATGAATAGAAACAATGTTATCATGTTTATGTCTGCCTATTTTGTCTATAAAAACAAATTTATTCAGACCATGTTTCCCAAAAAGGTTATATGTAGTACAATTATAGATTGAACAATGAACAGAGCAAAACCGATAATTTTAAATTGCCTCACCAGTGCCAAGAGCTCGAAGAGAGGATCTGTCATACTGAGTGACGAATTTATTGTCATATCTTAACAACAAACGAATAGCAGTTGGTGCACCGTAAAACTGATTTATTTTTAGTCGCTGGACCATTTCCCAATATCTTCCTGGGTCAGGATATGTTGGAGTGCTTTCAAACAGTACTGAAGTTGCCCCATTGCTTAATGGACCATATACAACATAGCTATGACCAGTTATCCATCCTATGTCAGCAACACATGCATAAATATCACCAGGTCTGTAGTCAAATGCATACTGAAGAAAAAATCACAGTTGTTACATAACATACAACACATTTATGGTCTTGTTATATAGTGTTATTGTAAACTGAATTTAGAAAACAGTAAACTGAGACAGCAGATCGAATTACCTGATGTGTCACAGAAGCATAAAGTAAATATCCTGCATGGGTATGGACCACACCCTTTGGTAGCCCTGTGCTTCCTGAGGTGTACAAAACAAATAGATCATCTTCACTGTCCATTGGCTCTGGGGGGCAAACAATTGATTCTGATTCCATGGCCTGAAAATGTACAAACAAGTTATTACTTTTTTACCCTGGTGGGTCTGTGTAGAAATGCATTATACTAGAAAAACCAAGGCATGATTGAAAGAGCTGTTTAATTGTAAGGAATTCTTCATAAATACAACCCTTTTTTTTTTTAGCTTTTTTGTCTCTCATCAAAGAACCCTAATCCTAACCCTTTTTAAATTCTATAACTCTGATAAAGTGAAGAAGAACCTCTTACTCTGTCAAGAAAAATATCTCTTTCTGGGTTCATAGGAACATCAGCTCCAGTTCTTTGTGCAACAAATACAGTTGATACATCATGACACTGGGCAACAGCTTCATCAACAGTTTTTTTCAACTGAATTTTTTTGCCACCTCTCAGTCCTTCATCAGCTGTCACTATCATTTTTGCTCCAGCTTATTGTGACAAAGCAGAAAAAAAATGACATTTAAGCTTAGATTTTGAAGTAATTTGAAATCAATATGCATAAGGGTAAACTTAATATACAATACCATAGACACGATGAAGTAAAAAAAGTAGAGTTTTGATATCAAGTAAAGTCAACATACCATCCTGGATCCTAGTAATCAAAGATTCTGCACTGAATCCAGCAAAAACAACACTATGGGGAGAGAAAACACAATTTTTAGTTAAAATATTTCCTTTAAAAATAACTTTAAGTTGCAGACTAAGAATTACGTACATGTACTTTACTGATACTAACCTATGAACAGCGCCTATTCTTGTGCAAGCTAACATTGTGGCCACACCCATTGGTGAAACTGGCATGTATATAACAACCCTATCACCTTTTTTGATACCTCTTCTCTTCATTGCATTAGCAATTCTACAGGTATCATCCAAAAGTTCTCTAGTAAAAAATGAATTCAAATATGATTTGAGTCTTTCAAAAGAATTGTCGAATAAGGACCATATCAAAGAAGAAAGGACAAAAAATAAACAATTTCTTCCCTTTCAAAGTCAAACTAGTGACTTGAAAGTAGGATTATTATCTTAAGGGGGTGGCCATGGCGATTTTCCACTTTTGTTAACCACCATGGTAGGCAAGATCAGAAATTAACTCTAGCTTCAAGATGCCTGTACACAATATCACATGCTTTAAAGTGGGCCTGCAATTTTTTTAGTTGTTTGCATTGAAAGTGCTTCAATAGTAAGGAGGGATGATGTTTACAAAACTTCAATAACTGAGTTTTGGCCATGGGACATGGTTAACATCTTCATTTCTGGCAAACAAACCCAATCTTGATAAAATTCTCATTTTCTATTGACTCAAGTTTATTATGTACCTGTATGATATATGCACTGTATGACCAGGCTCATCTCTTTCCCAGATGAGGGCAATTTTGTTTGGATCCTTTTCTGCATGACGATCAAGGCAATTATCTGAAAATTTGAAAAATCACAATTTAACCAACTTGCAGTATTTTTATAGATTCATAATTTTGGGTTTTAAACATGCTGCATTGTTTTGGGACAGATTGTTGCCTTTAATAAGCCCAACAGAAGAGATAACTGCTTTGTGATTGCAAGCAGGCAGTACAATTTCTCTAAGCAACAGCAACTTGGCTAAAGATTCCTGTAAGAGAGATACATACATGGGGGAATCAAAATCTTTGAGCATGCAGGCTTATACCTGAAACATTGAGCTGTCCACCAATAAACCATTCATGCCTGCCTTCTTTTATGTTGCTATTTTGAACTGTGTGAAAGTTAGTCATCCATCTCAGCCTGGATGCCCCCAATTGACCCCAAAAGAAATCAGGATCTCGTAAGCTCGATTCGTACATCTCTTGATGGTTGGCACTTATATGCGCAAGTTCTGGGACAGGTTTGGAGCTGTAAAATGTCGACATGCAACGAGCCGAGATGTTTGTTAGCAAAGGTGTCTTGGTGGTTCTGGCATTATTTCCCAGGATCTTGTATAGAAGCCCTTTGCATGGTCGACAGAAAGCCATTTTGAAACCAGAATCGCTTTCCTAACCACACACAAATACAGGTCCACCACAGGCCACTTAATCACTGTCACTAACTAACTAGGAAACGAAGAGGAAGAAGCCAAGAAATGCTGTTGTTGTTTCGTTCCTTAAGCCTCATTCTAGTGCCGAGGTCAAACGCCCTCGCCTTATCTCGCAGGGATCGCGGGCAAATTCAAGCTTGGGCAAATGGTGGTTCACTCATGGTTCACTACAGGACGACACGACATGACGGAAAACCTCAGTAAATATTCTTCAAAAATTGAAAAGTTGGAGTGGAAATATCTGGCTGAGGGCAATTCATGTATAGTTTATCGCTGCACAAGTCACCAGATTGTGTTAAGACTTAAAAAAGAAAATGAAAACCCAGACAATAATGTTGATTTCTCGTCAAATGAAAAGATACATTTTCTGAAGAACATAGTGAGGCCAATATTCCAAGATGAAAAATATCTGATTTTTCCAGAATTAGTGACACTATCAGATGAATTCTTTCACTATCTGAATGATGTGACCTTAACATGCAGCATGCGACCAGATGAAAGATTTAATTCCCATTTAGATAAGAAAAATAGAGTTGCTTTTTTATTGCCTAATCTTGGGTTTATTCAGCAAACAGCTAAAAATCTTGAAAGAACATTTGCTGTAGAGATCAAACCAAAATGGGGTTCCTTGCCTCATCAAAACAGCAAAATAAAACATGAGCACGCAGTCAAGTTTTCCACATGTAGATTCTGCATGCAACAACATCTGAAACTCAAACTTGGAAAGATATCCGGCAGTAGTGAATACTGTCCTTTAGATCTATTTTCCAAAGATTTCTGCAGCGTTAAAAAAGCTCTTACTTCTTTATTTCAGAATCCCCAAAACAATCTGAGGATATTTTGTGAGGGAGAATTAATTTACTCGGGTTTACCAGTTGATGATCAATTGCAAAATGTTTCCTATTTAGATGAGTATTTGAGAAATCTTAATAGAAATGATAAAACTCATTCTATCTATGGAAGTGATTGGATGATTGGTATTGTTGCACAAATTTTGCTTCATGACTCAGGCCAATCTTCCTATGCTCGCGATCATCATAAAGACAATGAACACGACTTTGTGATGTTTGGAGAGAAAGGTGTTCTTAGTAAGCTTCTTGCTGCTCAGAAGATTGATGAAATAGGCATTGAAGAGGTTTACCAACTATACAAAGAACTTATGGTGTCCAATGTTTTCAAGGAAAAAGTTAATGAACTGATACATCTATCATCTACAGCCTGGAGCACATTTGTGCAAGATATAGTCACAGAAAGGCAATCAAATATCAAGAAACGGTCTGAGTTTTTAGCTTTTGAAAACATTGTCTACAAAATTCAGAAATTTCTAGTTGCTGGAACATTTAAAGACTGCTCAATAATGATCACCTTTCAAAAACAGGAAACATGTCATCAAGAAAAAGGCAATTACATTGTGGATGCTTGCACTGAAGATGTCTACCATTATCAAATAAAATTGATTGATTTAGATCCTAAGAGTGCAGATAAAATTCCTCATTATTTTGAGCTAGACCATCAAATAATAAAAAATTATTTACTCCATAGCAAAGGTGCATCATGCTGCTGAAAATGTCCTGCATCACACACAATGCACCTGTTGAAAGGAATCAGCATCCAAATCTGGGAAGTTGCCTGCCACAGCTCAATCTTCTTCATGTGATATTAGCTTTATCTTGAATTCATCAAACAACAGCTCTTGCAAGGGCCAAGCACAAAAGACCTAGAACAGCATTTTTCAATTAAAAAAGTTTATAATTTTCCACCTATAAAATATTATAAATATCATAACATTTAAAGTATGATCAAATTATTTTAAAATTAGAAGGCATTTTTGCATTGCAATACAAAATCGAGTACCAATACCTGCCGAAACTGCCATAGAAAGATACTTTCCTGGCCTCGTCTTTGCCTGTGAGCCTTGAAAGAAAACGTATCCGCTACCAACAAACAGCCCAGCTGTACCAACAACTTTGCATCCTAAGCAATCTTTAGTCTTCTGTACATTGTTAGTCGATAGCTGTAACAAAACAGGCCATCTATTAAAATCAAACATGTTTTTTGGAGATTTACTCCAGAGTAGCCTAGGCCAAATAATGTTTATGTAACTTCTTGGCATGCAGGCCTAAGAGTTACTGCTTTGAAACCAAAGACTTAAATAGAAAGGTAACAAATATTCAACTAACCGTCTGCTTGACTTCCACTTCTGAAATTTTGCTCTCTTCGGCCATTCCGAATAGGTGTGGTGACATAGAAACCCTGGGAAATCTGTTGACTAATGACCACGTGAGTACTCCGCGCCAAATCTTAGAACTTCAAATTCCAGCCTCCTTTGCACACAAATGGAAGTTTCCAGATGGTGAAGAAGAGGATCTTGGCCTAGGCTTGTACTTCCGCGGCGGTAGCAACCAAATAGCAGCTTGTCAGAATCCGTTTTGATCGCCATCATCTTACGTTAGTTGGTAAAGATTTGCAGTTTTGAAGAAGAAGAATAGGCATCATTCAACATGACTGTTCCAAAGACTAATAATAAAAATAGGAATGTCGCTTTCAAAGACAAAGAGAAGCCAGTCCAGGTCAGAGAGACAAACATCACAGCTGCCAAAGGTGTGTTATATTGCATAGATATTTTCCTACCAGCACCACAGTATTTTAAGAGCTGTTTCTCTTTAGCAGTTAATAACTTTGCTTTCCAACTTCTACTATAATGCCTTTTCGATTACTCTTAAAAAACATACTTCATTAAGTATATGATAGGCCTAAATAAAAACAACGCCCTGTTTTACCTTTTTGATTTGTGTGCAAGAACTTCTTTAGTTAATAAGAATAATACATTTGAAAACTTAACATGAGTAAGATCCCTTAGCTGTAGTGATCATCCCAAACTCGGCCCAAATTGACAAATTGATCGAAAGAGTTTGGGATAGACTGAGAAGGAAAGAGTTGGCTGCTTGGGCAATGCTACTGCAAAAAATGCTCCTAGCTTGTTCCTAGCATGGAAATGCAAGTTCATGCAGATAATGAATATGCAATAAGGCCTGTTGTTTTTTCAAAGATTGCAGGAGGGATATCTTAGTGAGCTTTAAAGATGCCAGCCTTCCGAGCCACAAATATGGACTATCTTGCTTATGTAATCTCAAAAGCCATTGTATGTAACATGTGTCAATGCATTGTATCTATCAGGTTATAATTACATGTTATAATTCATTCACAGCTGTTGCAGATGCTATACGAACAAGTCTTGGTCCCAAAGGCATGGATAAGATGGTAACTAGTTTTCAATAATTGCTTTGTTTTATTTACAGAATTAAAACAAATGCTTACCAATTTGCTGAGATAAACCTGAAAATTATTTTTTTTGATTCTTGTAGATAAAAAGTGGTGATGGAAATGTTACAATAACAAACGATGGAGCTACAATATTGAAAAAAATGCAAGTCTTGCATCCTGTAGCTAAAATGGTGGGATGTTTGTCAAATTTGAGTGGTTTTTTGCACACTGTCATGAAGCTGTACATAATTCAAATGTTCCAAACGTTCCTACATTTGCTAGATCATTTACGTCTAATGTCAAGAAGTGCTTAAACATTGTCCTTTATCTTCTAGCTTGTTGACCTCTCGAAAGCTCAAGATATTGAGGCTGGAGATGGAACTACATCAGTTGTTGTTGTTGCAGGAAGTCTTCTAGGAGCTGCCTCAAGACTGTTAGATAAAGGTACATTTCCCTAGTCATTGATAACAGCAATATTTATATGAAAATATTTATGGTTGCATAAGATTATTAAGATTAGGAGATCTCATTGTCAGCTTGAGCAATGTAAAATTGATGCTATTTACTATGTTACAGGAATTCATCCAACTGTGATATCAGAGGCATTTCAAAAGGCAGCTGCTAAAACCATTGAATTTATGACAAAGATGTCGACCTCAGTAGATTTATCTGATAAAGAATCATTGTTGAAGAGTGCCACCACATCTCTTAACTCAAAAGTAAGTAAGATCAATTTGCCAGATCCATTTCTCTACCAGCATTATCCAAATATGAAATTTTATTTGTATTCTTTTCTCTATCAGAATAAAATACTAAAATTTTATTTATTGTTAGTCTAACATTGATTGTTTTTGGCTAGGTTGTGTCTCAGTACTCAAATCTCCTTGCTCCGATGAGTGTTGAAGCCGTTTTAAAAGTCATCGATCCAGCTAGAGATGATAATGTTGATTTAAGGGATATCAAAATTGTCACAAAACTTGGGTGAGTCTTGTTAATCAGCATTTTTTGCCTGTTATGATGCAGTTGAGCTTAATTGTTAAAGTCATGGAAGCTGAATGTTAATATTAATGATAATTATTTTTTTTGTTCAGGGGAACAATTGAAGAAACTGAAATGGTAAATGGCTTGGTGTTAGATCAGAAAATTTCTCATCTCGCTGGAGGGGTAAATCGAATTGAAAAGGCAAAAATTGGACTCATTCAGTTTTGCATTTCTCCTCCAAAGACAGATGTGAGTTTGAATTTCATTTTGTCATTTTAGTTTTCAAAGTATATTTTGTCCAACATTCATGCACATATAATGTATAAAAAATGTTGCTTTTGTATGTGTATGTATGATCTATGTATCTTATCAACTTCCTTTGACGCTATCAATAAATTGCAAGGATAAATGTCCATTGATTTTTCTGCATAATTTTCTTGCAGATGGAAAACAATGTCATTGTTAGTGATTATACTCAGATGGATCGAGTTTTGAGGGAGGAAAGACAGTATATATTGGAGATTTGCAAGAAAGTTAAAAAATCTGGTTGCAATGTTCTTCTTATTCAAAAATCTATTTTAAGGTGAACCACTCAGTTATTAATATAATTGTTAGGTCCATTTTGTACCTAACTTGTGCTATATGTATTGCAATTAGCATTAAACAACCTCCATAATTCTAACCAATTGTGATATCTGTGAGATCACACAATTTAAATCAAACCAATTTTTGCCACCCTTGAGATTATTCTGTATTTTTATATAAAAGTATATATTGGATTGCTAAATTTAGCTTCTTCAATGTCTAGAGATGCAATTACAGACATGGGATTACATTTTCTTGCAAAGATGAAAATCATGGTTGTTAGAGATGTTGAAAGAGATGAAGTAGAATTCATCTGCAAGGTAATCATAGATTTTTCATCCTTTTCTAATAGAGTATTCAATGTCTTTCTTAAGAATTTGCCATGTGTTGTTTCTATATTTGTTTTTGTTGTTGTTGAAGTTCTCTTTTTTCATCAAAACAGACTCTTGGTTGCCGACCCATAGCAAGTTTGGATCATTTTTCCCCTGACATGCTTGCATCTGCAGATTTGGTAGAAGAATCATCAACTGGTATTGAAAAAGTTGTTAAGGTGGGAAACTTTGTTTGCTTCTTTCGTTATTTTTCTGAATGCATTGTGAAATATAGTATTATGTTCACTGCTGATTATGTGAAGTTTTTACCAGTTTGGTCATTGCTAGCAAAGATATTGAAGAATTGAATATTTATGATTTTATTAAAGGTGACTGGAATCCAAAATCCGGGTCGCACTGTCAGCCTTTTGGTTAGAGGATCAAACAAATTGGTTATTGAAGAAGCAGAGAGATCAATCCATGATGCTTTATGTGTTATTAGATGTTTGGTCAAGCAAAGGTGCAGTTTTTTTCTATGAATTCTCTTCAGCCTGCTTTAGTCTTATCAGATTTTAAATTTTTTGTAGAGAATCATACTTTCTAAGTGAAGCTTTTCATTTTTCCTATTTTCAATTTAATGTAATCATATATACTTGCATACTTAAACTTGATATTTTATAAGTTTATAAATCTTCTCATTATCTCAAATTGTCAATCTAATATGTGTTGCAATTTGGTTTTAGAGCTCTGATTGCTGGAGGAGGAGCCCCTGAAATCGAGGCTAGCATTCAAGTGATGGACTATGCTAAGGGATTGACTGGAAAAGAGGCATATTGTTTTAAAGAGTTTGCCCAGGCACTTGAAATTATTCCCTACACTTTAGCTGAGAATGCAGGACTTAGTCCAATAGCAGTTGTTACAGAGCTCAGAAATAAACATGCTCAGGGTGAAAAAAATTTTGGCATCAATGTTCGCAAGGTATGGCGATGAAACGATAATAATTGCTTGAAACGTATTTGTGATTTAATTTAATATTTCTGACTCACGCATACTTAACAGTGGCAATTTGACTGTGGCTGCGACAAATATTATACGAAAATATCGTTTCTTTTAAGCAAATTGAGACATAATGTTTTAGCTAACGTTTATTTACTCCTCTAACAGGGAGCAGTTACAGATATTTTAGAAGAAAACGTTTTGCAGCCCCTACTTGTATCCACTAGCGCAATTAATCTGGCTTCAGAAACTGTTCGAAGTATTCTGAAAATCGACGATATTGTAAGTATTTTCAAGGATAACAATCTGCTTATTTAATGCACTCCCTGCTAATGCTGTCATGCCACAAGTTGTAATATCCTGCATACTTTCATATAACGCCACTGCACCTGCCTCATGCCTCACTCGGATTAACAACATGCACAATTTTTAAATAACTTCAATTGGTTCGAGGAGTTGATACGTTGACAATGAATGTCTGTGAAATAAATTTCACTTTGAACTATTTCAATGTTTCGTTATTAAAATGTTAGTATTTCAATTCTGACACCTTAAAAACCGATTTGACAAATTGTATGGGAAAACCAGTAATGACGAAGGGACAGAGGAACCTAAACAACTTAGCTTTATAGCCTGCGGGTAGGAAAGTATGTATGTATGTGTTGATGATTAAGTTCGTTTTCATTTTCAGGTTAGCAGCGTTCGATGAAGGTTTTGTAAGCGTTGAGAACTTTTCTGCAGAAGAATTCAGAAGTTTCTTCTCGGCACCACAACGGAAAGAGGAATGGAAGACATTTGCATGCGAACTTAATGCTAAGCTGTTGCAATGATTTCCGTGTCTTAGTTATTGAAAAAAAATGAGTTTTACTAGAATATTACGTGTCTTCAATAGTTCTTACACTATGTCAATGTTACGTTTTCTCGGAAAATAAAATTTGCCCTCACCTTTAAATTTGTTGTGATTTTTTCTGTCTTGTTCTTTTGTTACATTAATTTGGTTTACTACAGTCAACACTCGTCCATCTCCTGGAATTTAAAGAAGAACATTTTATAGTATTTTAATGGTAGAAAGTTGTACGAAGAAACTTTGTAAAAAAAGTTCGGATGCAAAAAAGATAAGTTAATTAGCACAGTTATAATATTGTTAGGTCCTAGTAAGGCAAATGATAATTGATAATTGCAAGTCGAAAAATCTTTGCAGAAGAGGGATGATTTTTACGTGTTTCAATTTTAGTTTTAAACCGAACCGTTTTCTGGTACGACCCGACCACACAATAAAAAAAATTAATTATCAACCAAATTATTCCGCATTACGTCATACTTCCTATACTTTGGATGGGATAACAAGACGAGAAGACGACAAAATGGCGCACTGGTTCCATCGAAATCCACTAAAGGCGACAGCTCCAGTTACTTTTGATACATTGAAGATAACAACGACTAATCAGAGAGCGCAGAAGATTTGTGGGTAAGAAACTTCCATTGCTAATCTTTCTATTTTTTACAGGGCCAACTGACAGTGAAGATGTAAACAACCTAGGCCTAGGTTTTTTAGGCATCCCTAACCAACGATCAAGCTAATTTGTTTATAGGTCCAGATATCAGCTTTGTTTCTTTCAATCTTACCATTATTATTTTGATAGTAGGATGCTTTTCAGAACTGTTTCTTTTTCCACCATCAAAGGGGAAAGTGAATCTTCCCCTGATTTAAAATATATAGACCATGAAGAATGTCATAGTTATGTGTTTAACACAACATCTTCTGGGTTTAAACCAATTTCTCTGCTTTTTCTTGCAGTGACCTCAGGCAAAGTCGAGCAAAATTGATTTCGAACTTGACTAACCCATCAACAAGTGTAGCAGCAATTGAATTATCTGCCAACGAATACATTTCTCTTCTTCAAGGCTTGTGTTGCGATACTGGCACACAGGGAGAAAGCAAGCTCCGAAAATGTGTCAATTTTAAATGGACCAATACTATAAGTGGGAGTGAGCCATGGTAAAAGGAAATTTATAGTTGATTTATAGCTACTTTCGCCAGCATTGACTATGCAAATCAAACAAAGGTTCATTTGCTGATAAATTAGAGAGTGGAGAGTTGCTCTGGAAAGTCTTGAATTTTGTGTTCAACTATTTTTGATTTTAATTGTTTTTTCTTACAGTTCTTTGCCTGATGCTTATTTTGAGCTGGCTTCTATATTGTGTGAAATGGGTCTTTGGTACATGAAGAGCTCATCAAAAATTGCATCCAGTGACAGGTGATGAGCATTCTTGATTTCATTCCATTGTATAATAGCCTTGCAGGTTACTTGAGTTGTATTTTAGCAAGCTACTCATGTGGAGTGCACAACCTGACCAGGCATATCATCATATATTTTGCCTTTTTTTATATTAAAAAATTCCCTTCCAGCATCACTGATGAGGAAGCAAAAAATGTTCACAGAGGACTGAGAACGGCTGCTGGAATATTTCAACAAGTCAAGGTTTGTCTGTTTCTTCTTTAAAGCATTTTAAAATCTTTGTTACTGTGCAAATGAAATATTACTGAAAGTGTCTCAAATAATGAGTAAGCATATCAAGTCATTTATGACAACAGATGAGATAAATGCAGATGAAATGTTAGTACATAAGAAACACTTTTTGTTTGTTAAACAGCTTTTAATATAAAGCCATTGATGATCAATTAATACCTGTACAGGACATTTGTGCAAGTCGCTTGGGTGCTGGATCATTAGAGCAACATGGAGACACTGACCCGAGAGTACTGGATGCTTACCATCTGCAATGTCTTGCAGAAGCTCAAGAGGGTAAATCTAACTTAATTCTTACCAGTGTGGTGTATTTTGTACAACCATAGCATAGAATCTAATCACCTAAAATATCATATAAACTAAATCATGTCAAACCAAACCATTCTGTTAAAAGCCTGGTGCCAGCAATGAATTAAAATTTTTTCGAAACTTGTAGAATGTCAAAAAACAATTATGACATTTTGATCTCGTAGTGACTGTTGCAAGAAGTGTTGAACTAAAACACAAGCCATTAATCACATCTGCAGTGGCAAACGAAACAAGCAAATTATTTGATAGAGCAGGTACGACATGCACCAT
>JAACYV020263968.1:0-16092 GCA_009936425.2 Chrysaora fuscescens | reverse complement strand
TTTGGACTTGGCATTAGTTACAATGATGTCTTAAGTCTTCACGAAGCATGGGCAAAGCATGAAATAGAAAAAAGCAAGATTTGCCCAGATGAAATAGCAGACGGGTATCCTGCAACAGTAATCGTGGATAATGACGACTTCAAAGATGATGATCTAACAGGCCGCACAACGTCACACTGTACCAATATGATGTATGTACAACCAGAGCACGTAAAGATCAACAATGCATTTGATGAGCGCCCAGCTTTATCCTTCCCAAACAAATCGGAATTGAAAGACATGTGCTTGTCAGAACATAGAATCGTGCCATATAAGACAGTTCAGCGAGGAGAGCCTGAAGTCCGTTCTGAAATAGACATAAAGCCATCAGACACTACGGAGCAAAGGAAGAGATTCTTCACTCATTCTCTGGCTCGAGTTAAGGATGATGGTACATGCAATGAGGCAGCGAGCCAATTGATTGGTACCTTTGGGGGATTTTGTGCAGGCATAAGAGCTAGTGGAGTGAAGTCAAAGCCATACTACTTTCTGACCTTTCCAAAGCCACCATATAAATCTGTACTGAACACAGTTTTGGAGAAAGCAGCAGCAGCAGCCAACCTAAAGTGTATGCCATTCATTCAAGTTGTTGGCGATCAGCCAGTTTATGCCCTAATGGTCCAGCTAAAGTACGAGAACCCTACAAAGTTCAAAACCGTTATTCCAGTTCTTGGCGCCTTCCATGCTCAGATGTCATTCATTGCAGCTATCAACAAGAGAACAAAGAAGTGTGGGATTGCAAACTTAGTGGTCGCAGGGGGTGTCATTGCAGAAGGCTCTGTTGATCAGGCTCTTAGAGGTAAACACTTCAACAGAGCAATACGCATTTTCAAGCTTGTGTATGAAGTTCTAGCAAGACGTCTCATGCGAAAGGGTCACGAAGAAGGAATCAAGTTTTCAGACAGCCGCCTAGCCATCACGAGGGATGCAAATGATTACCCTTCTGATGAAAGAAACCAGTCATTTGAGGGACTTGTATCTTCCGAACAGTTGTCTTCTTATGAAAAAAGGCTCTTTTGAGATGGTGGAGAAATCTGCGAGTTCCATGGCAATGTTTTGGGTGAGCATCATGAATATGATTGAGATCCTCCTCATCAATATTCACAGTCTGCGAACAAAGGATTGGACTGCCTTCAAAGCTTCTCTGCGACTAATGCTCCCCTGGCTGACAATCTATGATAATGATAAGTATAGTCGGTGGCTACCAGAGTATTGGCTGGAAATTTCTACACTTCAAGAAGAACATGATGCATTGATGTCTCAGTTGTTCGCACAGTCCATGACAGGGAAGCCATATTCGGATATTCCCCTGGACTTGTGGATCGAATGCACGATGAACAAAGGATCAAAACTCAAGGCCGGTTGGAAGAGGCTTTTAAAGAACGAGAAAGGTTTGCTTTCACATGTTAAAAATGCAAACAATGTAAATGCGGTACGAGACTCGCTGCATAGAATGGCAGATAAACGGAACACTGTTTCGAAGTTCCACAAGGAAAACAGCAAGCTGCGCCTATCAACAGATGAACAAGCAATCCAAGATATGGACTGCCTCATTGACGAGTACAACTGTGATCCATTCGATTTCAGTAAGCCAGAGCTTCGTTCTCTACAGTCTGGCCTGCTCGCATCTGCTCCTTTGGTCAAAGACTTCGAGACGGCAGTCACTGACGGAGAGGTTGCACTTGTATTGTTCATACAAGAAAGAATGTTTGCCAAGGAGAAATCGTTCAGCGATCCAATCCACAGGAAATCAAGATGTTCTTTTGGGAAGCCACCAAGGATTGATGATCGCCAAGGTAGAGTCATGAAGAGTGATGCCATGGAAAACAGAGCTATGAGTAAGGCAGTTAGTCTAGCAGAGAAGCAACCAAACTTCAGCTTGTTGAATCTGTTCGAGGATCGTGTCACTGAGGAATGCCTTGCAATATTCAATTTAAATGGGACCCTCCGAAAATGCCAAAAGTCCAAGTTAGTGCATCAGATGAGCTTCACAGAGCTGCAAGTTGAGGGAAATTACACTGCACTTATAGATATTGGGTTCTTGTGGAGAAAATGTGCCCCCTCCGTTGAAGACAGGGAAAAAAATTCCGATTGGTCCCGAAGGATATTCAATACCATATGTCAGAGACACCAAAATGCAGGAACAATAGTCAAATATAATAATTATAATAGGACACAGGAACTAGAAACGGACGCAGGAACTAATCTATTAAAATTACTTGGTTACAATCCACCCCTTGCACAGAAGACCGAAAAACGACACATCCACTAATCTAAATAATAACGTGTGAACTCACTTTTGTATGCTTGTATGTCTGTATGTATGTTTGTATGTATCACCATTTCCATTGTTCGAGCCGCCCCTAGCATTCAGCACTAGACCCCTTGATTCACTCCCGGTGTGCTGCCCTCAGGTCCTGAGCAGTGTCGAATCTATGTTATATTGTATACTTTCTTCTGCCTTGCTTGCCAGCCTCGACATATTTTGATGTTTGCGGCTCAGTCCATGTTTGGTAGACTGCTTGGGATTTCTTCTTCTAGCAGGTTGTGTATTTTCTTAAAAGCCTCAAAAGGCTGCTTGCTTTGTGTTGTTTTATTTTGGTAAATTTCCTCCGACGTGGACAATCATAGGACAATGAAATCTAAAGTTTATAGATGCAACATCATCTTGTTGACAACTTCTCTAATTGCAATTTTACGACTGCAATGAGGACAGACAATGCACGATACTGGGACATGCGTATCACCCCAATTCATGGTAATGGAAGCTTGCATGAAGGATTGGTTTTTAGGACGTTGTTCATAAATATTCCAATTCCAAACCTCATTCCAATTTGTGCTGGAGTTACGCAGAAAAGAGGATCTAACTGTCCGGGCTTATTACTACTTCCAAAAATTTTTTTCCAGTACATTCGTTTTGAAATCTAATGTCATTGAGTTTTCAAAGTCAAAGTCAACTTTAATCCAGTCCAGCAATATTCGTTCCAGAAAACACAATAGCTTCAAAGTGCATTAAAGCTTCTTGGAAAAGAGGCTTATGACAACAGCATAATGACTAGCCTATACGTAAACCCAAATCCCAAAGGAGGAAAGGGTCTACGCAACAATGAGCGGAAGCTTGCTACAGCGGCTTCCTCATTATTTTAATTTTTTTGTGAAAACTACTGCTTCCCAGGCCACTCGCCGCACAGGTTAAGAGTTTGTAATGGCGGATGAAGGTTGCGCTACAACGTGTATCTTGTGGTTTGAAGTTATTGAAAAACGTACGGATTGGATCAAAGTCAACAGAAAATCGAATGTAGATGTGCTTCAAAATTCTCAATATATATGCAAGAAGTGCCTTTCTATCACAAAGAAGAGGTCAGGATTGAAAGCAAAACTCGAAGAGATTGACTTTGAATTAATATTGAAGCTTGGTAAAATTAAAAAAGTCAGCTGCGTCAGCAAAGAAACTGAAGTTTAGCGAAGTGGATGATGAGGAAAACAACAGCGCTTATTTCTTTGTAGCAATTATAAGTATTGGAGGAGAAAATCATTTAGTGCAAAACACAACTGGAAACATGTTAAGGTATGTACAGCAACAGTAAATAGCCCTATTATGCACACAGGCCTAAACAACACCCAAGTTACTCAATGGAATTGTCATTTCCTAGTCCATTTTTGTGTGTGGGGCCTGGTTTATGAAGGGGTTGGGCTGGAAAATTACCCCAATCCTTCTAAAACGGGGAGGGTGGATGTAGTGGGGTTTAAAATATGTAACTGAACTGAACTGGTTGGTTTTCCAATTTGTAGCTCAGAAAAGTAAACAAATATTGATGAACATTTGTATTTAATCATTCAGCTATGAATGATGTGCATTAATTTAAGGAAATGAACTATCATGCCAAGGAACTTTTGCGTCTTTCCCACAAACTCATAAAATTTATTCTGCTGAATTTCCTAAGATGTGAAATTCACAAAAGATTATTGCAATGAAATTTTGTGAAGTATAGAATTCACAAAATTTTATTTTCACCAAAAATTTATTTTCAATTAAGCTGCAAAAGGAAAACTTTAGAAAGAAGATTATTTACTGCTTTTTGTCATCATTCAGTCAATTGCTTTCAACTCATCAATTCTCTACCGCCCAACCATACCTAAACATAATGTACAAAACATCATACCAGCAATTACGTCAACACCAGCAGTCAAGCAAATTGCAGATGAATGATTTTTCCCCATAACATCCAAAAATGCAACATCTAGCAGTGATGAAAACATCCAAAAGAAAGTTAAAGGGAAGAAGGCACCTAATGATTGTCCTGTAACTGTGTCAATCACTTGGACTGACCGCACAAAGATGAATGTGCTAAAGCAAGAGTTAAGCTCTCTTGGAAAAATGCTTTGCCGGGGTACCATGAAACAAATTGCCAGAGCTGCTTGGAAGTGTAAGCAAGTAAAAGCTCACCTTTTCACTGAAGTTGCCAGACAAATACATAAAGAATGTATCATAATGTATGCCGAAGGAAGTAATAAACAGACAAAGAAACGGAAAGACAGCTGCCTTAGGAAAGCAAACAAAGAAAGCATTATAGCATTCTCTTTTGATGAGTTGATCACTGAATTGAAAGAAAAAGCACCATTGTTAACGTTGGTCTGGCTGCATTAAGAATATTAGATGCAGAAGACAAGTGAAAGCAGTAGCTACTAATCAAGAGCGATACATGTACTGGCTGCAAAAAGTCATAAAGATATGATGGAGCAAGGCGCCGTGAGCATGAGAAGTCACATGGAATAGTCCAAGAGAAGCAACCAGAAGTTAGTTTTAGAAAGCAACAGGATGATGTTTCCAACTACAAATCATCGTTCCTTGAAGTTTGCGATGCTGTTAAAAATCTTTTATGATGCCATATAGGAAGGAGATGGGGGCTGCATGGTAAGATGCTGGAAATTCATGCTTCCATATTTAAAAGTGGATGGTGCCAGTAGCAGGAAATATGCTCTTGAGGCATTATATTTTCAAATGCAGGTGAACTGCCTTTTGACACCACAAGTTGCACACAGATTAATGTGGAATCAATTCTACAAGCTGAAACCAGGTCCTTGTGGAAATATACCACTAGACTTAGCTCTGAAACATTTTAATCGTTTGATTAAAATTGTGATAAGAAATCTTGGCCCACATGGTCTAAACAAAAATGCAATTGACAGATTTTGCAAGGCACTGGCTGCAAACAAAGAGCTCTTAGATAATTTTGATGTCGTGCCAGATCATCAGAAGAGCAGGGAAACATACAGCATGCTCAACAACAGATGACTTCAGAAAAGTAGTTAAGGAACTTATTTAAGAGAAAGTTTCAACCATGGAAGACGGTTGAAGGTACATTCACTTTGCCGGAATAACTGACAGCCTTTTATCAAATGTTGATATAAATGCCATGTTCAAATTGATTGATGCTCACAAAAGGGAAATCATTCTGAAACAAAATGCAACATAAAGTATCAAGACTGTCAAATGAACATTATGGACCTGCTGTAAATGTCTTATTTAACCCTCTTTAATATTTTCAGATGCATCTAGGGTGTCTGTTTTGAATTCATACCAATATAGCTTCCAGGTGCTAAATATTTAGAGGAGCACTGTCAGACATCTACTTTGACATCTACTTTGACACCTTTGGTCAGTGTCATATTAGTTCAGGTATAAGCATGGAATCTTCTATTATTGCACTAGCATTTCCAATGTCAAAATCTTTAATTTCATCGTGACTATCTTCTGTTGTCAGTTTTGACAAATCTGAAAATTTTGAATATGTAATTAGTTCTTCTCTTAAGTCCAGGGTTGCCATTTGTGATTTTTCAATCCCAAATTTCCAAAGATTGAATTTTTTTGGGGGGATTGGAGATAAAATTTTGGATTAATTTGGAATTTTATAACAAATATCTAGGAGAAAAAATAGGCACACAGTTTTTCTAACCAGAGATCAGGATCAGAAAATCTGTCCGATTGGATGAAAACAATTAACAGGAAATCAGACTTTCTCTGAGGTCTCTTTTTATCCTCGCAAACAGAAAGCAATAAGGTCAGGTTGTTTTAACTGAATAGAACAAATGTAAGTGACGCAATGCTGGTGAAACGCGGTATAGCTCAGATTCGGTATAGCCCTATACGCAGCATTACAGGAAATAGACATTTTCATTCTTTTCAATTTTGCTATGTTTAGAAAATAGAGTAACTGTTAGCACGAAGATGATATATTCTACTTGATGTGAAATATCTTTTGATTGAAAATACACCTTTTCCATCAAACTTTGAATTGGCAACCTGGCCATTCAAGCCTGTACATCTTTATATAAGCTGGTTACCTGGCTCATTTGGTCAGTTCAGTGCTAATCATTCATCGACACATAGAGTTCTGTTTCCAGTGTTCCAGTGTATTAAGAACGAAAGAGAAGATGTTGAAATTTAAGCCAGCGTATGAATTAGGTCAGAAATACTGTACCAAGTGTGAAGAAAGCAACTGACGACAGTGAATATGGGTTCTGCAAATTATGTAGAAAGAGTCTTCAGCCAAGAAAAAAGACCATTCAGACCCACACAGAGTCAACTGACCATAAAAGAAGAGTTAGGGATACAACTCCAACAAGAAGAATCGCTTTTTCTGCTGTAGCTACTGCGAAAATAGTGAAGCCACAAAAAAAGCAAAGATAGAGTTGGCTGTTGCTGTATGCTGCCATTGTTCTGTCTTGACAATTGATCACTTTGGTGAGATAATTTCCCAAAATGCCATCGGCAGCCCTCTAGAGAGTTTGAAGCTTCACAGTACGAAATGCCCAAAGATCATTTCAAATATGATTGGCCCTGTCTTGAAAGAAAATGTACAGAGTGACATTCAAGAGAAGAAGTTTTCGCTTCTTTTTGAGGAAGTGACAGATGTTTCGTCAGACAAGACAATGTGCCTTTGCATTCTCGCTACTTTAGTGAAAAAGAAGAGAAAGTAATGACAAGTTTCTTGGAAATTGTGCTTGTAACCCAACCAACAGGAGAGGCCCTCTTCGAAGCTGTGAAGATGGTTTTGGATATAAACAATATCAGCCTTTCAAACTGTGTTGGCGAACACAACTCTTTGTGGTCCAGAATACGCAACGAGTCACCTAATTGTGTTCAGATGCATTACATTTGTCACAGTCTGGCATTGTGGGTTCAAAATCGTTCAATTGCCATCTCACCCCGGCTTCATTCTCGAAGAAGTGCCAAAATGGTTCTGGAAAAGTGACTTAAGAAGAGATTCAATTTCATAAGGACCTTTTTTGAGTAATGGACTCAAATGGTGAAAGAATAGGAGTGCCTAATCCTTTTCAGAAAATGTCAGCAACAAGATGGCTTGTAAGAGGCAAAATACTCTACAACATTCTTATGAATTGGGAAGAACTCAGTGCTTACTCTTCTTGTGTAGACCCAGCTGGAAAACAAGATGCAAGATACAAAGCAAGAATTATTGCTGATATGCTAAAGATGATATCAACAAGCCATCGAACGTGGTAACATTCCCCAGTGTATAGGGCAGCCAGAGTATAGGGCAACGCCAGAATAAAGGGCACTCGTGATTGAAATATGTCAGTTATAGAATGTCGGATGTCCAATTAGGTCATTGGCTCTGTTGTCTTCGTTCCCATCAAAACAACTCTTTAGAGCAAAGGGAAGCTTCTCTGGCCTAGGCCGAAATGTTTCAATAACTTATCTGTTATTCCACAGGCCTACTTTTTCCACTGCAGACATTCCATATTTAGGCTGTAGTAGTGGGATAAAAATACAGAAAAATACTGATGAAAATGATTTAATGTAGAAAGGTTACAATATTGCTTTTAGGATTTCTATTTCCAAAGAAAAGGCTTGTAGTTAAATTATTTTTCGCAAAGTTTTCTTGCATGTGCTACAACGCAATTCGTTACAGTTGCTTTATTTACCACAGATTCAAGACGGCTTTCCGTGGGATTCCCTGGGCGATAAATCGTTGTGTTGTTAGTTCTTATGCAGATCTCTGAGAATTTCAAATTCGTATCCCTCGCACACAGCTAGAGTAACCATTTTGAAATTGAATTTTCAGACAGCTAACTTTAAATTTTTTCAATAATAATTTTACCATGAGCTAGAAGAAAGACCAAACCATAGTGACATCTTAATTTTTTTTTTTAAATTTCAACCCCAAACACAGAGGTTCCATGGGAGCCTTTTGCCAGTGTATAGGGCAGTGATTGAAATTAGCGAGCTCATTGTTATGCACATCCCCAAGAATGTTAAATTCGTATCTCTTGCACACAGCTAGGGTAACCATTTGGAAGTGGAGTTTTCAGAGGGTTATCTTTAATTTTTTCAATAATAATTTTTCTATGAGCTAGAAGAAAGACTAAATCGTAGTGAAATTTTATTTTCTTCAAAAATTTTTAATCCCAAACACAGGGGTGCCATGGGAGCATTTTGCCAGTGTATAGGAAAGTGTGACATGTCAAATTAGCATCCCTTGTTTTGAAAGAAACAATACCTTTGAAGTAAAAACCCCCCTAATGTATTAGTCGATGTTTTATTCACTTTATCTTTAGGAAATCTGTCCGATCTCTGACACTGCGTGGTCGGTCAATCGTGGGTTTTTTCAAGTTACCATGTTACTCTTTGATCTTCTAGCTTCCCTATATTATATGTGGTTGGGAACTCTCTCAGTTAAGACTTTCTTGTTTAGTGTATTGTTTGACAAAACGATTCAATTGCATAACCTTCCTCTGCATTGTGTTGCCTCACATTTGCTGAATTGTTTGTAGCGTGGCAAGTCTGACTTCAGTGGCAAGTATGACCAAGTACGTCATAAACATTCTAGACCAATCAAAACTGATCTTGGAGTGATGATGTAAGAATTAAACTTAATGTGTAAGAGCGAGTTCGGGGGGTCAAATTCAAACTATAAGAGTGATTTTTCGCAAATATTTTTGCGATTTCAATTCAAGTCTCGTTCGTTTGTGGATGTACAAATGAACACCATTTAAAATCGACATTGGAAAGCTGATAAAGGCTCACGTAAATTCAACAGAAAGACGTACAGGTAGGATGAATGGATTTAATGATATTTGTGTTTGAAATATCTTGGGAATAAAAGATAGTTGTCTGATTTTGTGTAAATTATATATAAATCATCAAACCAAAACAGAACCAAATTTGTTTCGTGAATAATTGACAGTAAAATGCAGCCGAGTATTGTTTAAGCCCTCAAAGGTTGAACATTTATTAGTTAAATCTTAGTATCCTCATATGATGATGACAAATTATCATCGTCCAGTTTTTTGCTTCCTTCCTTATTCATCTATTTATCTTTTTATTATGTTGTTTTGTATCTCGATTAGCTGTTTACTTAAGCAATTATTGCTGTGATGCAGCAGCGAATGCTATAGGATGCTATTTCAACTGAATTGAAATTTACATGATTTGGCCATTTCTGTCATTTCTGTATTCTGATCTACTGGAATCTACTGATCAATGTAAAGAGATCGGGTAGTTTTATGAGCACGGCCTTAGGCCCAGAACGCTTTTCGGTGTAATACTTTGTGGTAGATTAATTTTTTTTAGGCCATCTAGATTTTAACATTTATTCTTAGCCCATTCATTTATTATTATTTTCTGAGTTCCTTGTTGCACTCCTGGCTACAGACATCCTCTTGCGTCACACTCGGCATAGGTCCCTCCCATTCTTTTGTTTTGCTTGTCTCGAGAGAACATGAAACAGAAGTGGATTTCGGAGGGGCTTAAAAGGAAGGCCCTGCTGTATTTTTTCATGTTAAAACATTGAAAACATTCTTAATCACATATATTGGGATAATTACACCGGAATACATTAATGAAGTCATTTACGTTAGTCTTTCAGTCTAAAATGATGCTCCCGGAAATCGTACTTATTTTCCATCAAGCCTCTTTACCGTTAATGTTGTAATTCACCAAATATTTCGTTTCAGGCAAAGAAAGCTCTTCAAACGCGTCTGGCGTCAATGACTCAGAAGCTGTCGCAAACGCACCTTGTTCACAATCTTCAGATACTGACAGCATTTCCAATATCTGTCCATCTTCCAGGATTCCACCTGTTATTTTCCAACAAAAGAACGGTAAAGCAATCGAGTCAGTTCTTAAAATTCCACTGGATTCTTCAAATCTTTCTTTTCAAGGCCCTATGTCTCGCTCTTTATATCTAATGATCCTCAAGTACTTAGTACTTCAATCTAATCCTAACTTTGCTTGCTGTATTGCTGAAGCAGTTTTCAGCAAAGAGCGCAAGCCTGCAATGCTTAAATTTATAAAAACGAATTCACGCAATCTTTTCTATGGCAAAAGTCCTACAAAGCCCATTTATGCTTTGAAACAGGACAATTTGGAGACTTCGTTATGAGTAAATACGATGGCTTTCCTGTTGTCATTCGTAATACCTACAACAAGAAGTCAAAATCTCTTTTGGAATCCAGAGAAATGGTTTATAGGGAGGTGCTTCTTAATGTTCTTGAGGATCTTCATTGCACAAAAACAGTCACTGGTGCTAAATCTTGTCTTCCCGGGGGAATCAATTCTATGAGCAAATCATTCAATGCCAGATTCTGTTACAAGGGTGTGTACAAAGAGATTCGTCAGTACCTCCAATCATGCGAAACTTGTCGTGAAAAATAAACCTTTGAACATGACCCAAGCTGCACCACCCAAGCCCATTTGCTCATATTATCCTTGTGAACGTCTTCAGTACGACCTCATTGATCTGTCACCTACAAAAAAAACAGCATTTATGAGGAAAAATCAATGGGAATTTCGTTACATTTTTTCGATTAAATGTTGTTTCAGCAAATTCTGCTGGCTCTTTCCTTTGCAGCCGAAAACAGCTTCACAGGTATATAACGTTGTGAAGTTTCTTTTTGATGTTGAAGGGCCTCCTCAAATTCTTCAGTCAGATAACGGCAAAGAATTTGTAAAAAAGCTCATCAAGCAGCTTAGTGTTGACTATGGTTTTCTTTTGGTTAGAGGCAAGTATACGCCTCAGCGTCAAGGGCAGGTTGAGCGTCTGAATAAAACTGTGAAGACGCACCTTCGAAGGCTACTTCAAAACGCTTCTAAAGAAGAGCAGGGAATAACATGGCCTCTTTTACTCCCCGGCATTGCAGACAAGAAAAACAAATTGTATCATTCGACAATCGATGATATCCCCTTTAGGGTGTACAGAAACCGAGAAGCCAGCTCACTTGATTTCACGGTTGTACCCGGTGATTGTACATTTAATTTTGATGATAAAGAGGAGTCTGTTGATGGAGCTGAGTTGGATCATTGTGAAAATGATAGTGATGATGATGGTGATGTGTGCAATGATCTTTCTCATGATGGTTCTGTAGCTTCGTACTCCACTAAGGAAATAATGCAGTCCTGTCTTGGCACATCTCTGTCTAAATCCATATTTTCCAATAATTTGCCTGACGATTTGGCTTGTGAAACTCTGGAAGGTAATGATGCTCACCAAATAGAGGACTCGCAAGCCGAAGAAGCTGATGTTGAAGAGTATTTGGAACAATAAAATTCTCCTCCTCTCATTTTAATGTGGCTTCTGCAAAGCACATGTTGCAATTTCGCATTCTTGAGTCGACAGAATTCACGATTCATCGAAACATTGAACGCACTCTTAAGAATTGTCCAGGCAATAAGTTCAGTGTTGGAGACTGTGTTCTTGTTAAAAACCCAGCTCTGCAATTCTCTTCAGGAATCCCTAGATCCTTTTGCTGCTACTAATGTTGTAGCCAAAGTAATCGAGGCATTACCTCAGGGAATGTATCGGTTGCAATTCCCTGATGGAGAAACATTCCTCAAAGAACGTTTTCGAAGGGGAAATGGTTTCATTCAAATCCACAGAGATCAGCGACAATCCCTCTCTTGAATCCTCCGAATCTGCTAAGTCTAAAAAGCATCTTCTTGATGCAATTAGTGATTTCTGTTTGCAAACGAGGCGTACCATGTATAAAAAGAAGGTGAAAAGGGGCAACACTCAAGCTACCAGCATCAATGATCTTTTTAATAAGTATTTTCATGCTCTCGGTGTTTTATCTGTCTTATACAAAGACACCGACTCTGTAAAGCAACGTGAGCTCCATGATGCTTTTACAAGAGATATCGTTGAGCTGACACAGCTAGGTTTCTGCAATTTCTTGTATGGTTCAGTGGCATGGGAGAGGAAATGAAAAGACTGGTTGAGCAATATTCTGCTGGAATATCTCAATGTTGATACCTCCCATCAGTGTGTGGACTGTTTTGCAGACCCACACTCGTATTGCAAACATGATTGCTGTCAGCAAATGTCTACCAGTTTTGCCGAGAGGTGTGGTGCAAGGATGAAATTACAAAGAAGGAACCCCAGCCCAGCGGGTGAGAAACGAAAACGTAGCTCTAAGAAGAACCATAAGGACTCTCTTCCATTAAAACTAAAAAAACCACTGTTGTCAAAGCACAGACGGCAAATCAATGCAGCTTTAGAGTTATAGAGACAACAGTGCATTCAGTTTCTAAAAATGGTGACCATATTATAATTGAAAATCTTTTTGAGGAGATAATTGAAGGATGCTCTATTTTTTGGCGAATCAGCAAGACATTGATTCACAAACGAGAACCCTGTTGGAGAGGTTTAAATTGAAGTTGATTTCTGCCAGCCAAGAGCCTGACAGTTGGTCAGTTAATACTCGCAGAAATTTAGAGCACTTTCTGGAAGTGATTTTTGGAAGCTACTCTTCTTCTTTGAAAGAGAAGGTGTTTGTTTCAACATTCAATCATGAAGGTATTGCAATGAATTTGCAAATGCAAAGTAGTACAACGCTTTGTGGGATGTGTGCCATAAACAATACCCTCTCATCTTCTCTACAGCCTGAAGTAATGAATCACATTGCTGATGTAAGCTGGCTTGAACAAGCACTTCTTCAGGATTTCAGCAATGATTTAGAAAAGTTTAGATCTCTTCCTGGGGATTACAGTATACATGTAATTCTGAGGACAGCACAATATGCCGACCATGACTATTGCCAACTAAATAAAGAACTACAGTCATTCTTTGGAAATGCAGATCCTGCATCTCTTGAAAACGAACCCGAACAAATGTTTCAAGGGCTTATGACATCATTAAATGTGAAATCTGGAGATAGATTACTGATCAACAACGCTGAAAACCACTATGTGGCAGTCTTGATTGTAAAAAACAATTACATTTTACTTGACAGTGTAAAGGGTGCTTTACAATGCAATAAACAATTGTTATTTTACAGTTTCTTCACTTTCATGCAGTTCTAGTATCATTGGATTTAAGGTTGCCATTTTGACATAAATTCCTTATGGGTGGGGAAAAAATCAGCAAAATTATACAGTATAAGGTTTTACAGAATTAATTTCAATGAAATTGGGTCTGGAATTTCTACTGGATTATTTATCATACTAGATGGGAAAATGTATAGAATGTTTAAATCTTCAGAATTATAAGTGTGTACTCTATGTCTGTACAATCTCAGCGGCCACCCCTGTTCGTTCGTCTTGTAACCGACCGTAATTTCAACCAAGATTTCGCAACAATTGTCCAAATTCTTAATCTTTGTAAGCTGGTTCTAACTTCACATAAGTAGACATATCTACTGAACATGAGGAGGCCTGTCAAGGGCGGCCCCTTTAGATGGATCTTGATAACGTCAATTATCACAACACTACATAATCATCGTCACACAAAGTACTGACGCCAATGTATGGCAAATTAAATTCAATAAAAAAGAGAAAATTCATGCACCACATGATTTAGAATGGAAAACTCTAGCATGAACAAATAGCAAATTCACACTATTTTCAATTTAGTTGGCTCATGACAAAGAAACGACGACACATGATTCGAATGCCCATACACTGTATAAGGTGAGATATTGTTTTTGTTGTTCGAAAACCTTCAATTTCCTATGAAGAGAATGAATCCTTTCCCAGATATTTTCTTTATGACACAATGTTGATAGTATGCTAACAATGCAATTTCCCTTGAAGTTACACTAGATATATATAAAGGGTAGGTAGGCCTAAGGTTTTTTCTGCTTTTTTGTGTGGGATGTGTATTGATGAAAAGAAAAATGTACTATTTAATTCGAGGCTAGGCCCAGTTCAGGTGGTTCAGGTGTACATATGTTTATCAGACAACCAGCAAAGGACCTCCACCATGTTCCACAAAACCCCACAACTAATTGGCAACGTCAACAATGTTGCTTCCGATCTGTTTGATCCACTACTTCTTTGTCCAACGTTTTCAAGTTAATATACCTTTTGTATCTTTGTTTTCAGGTATTCTTCAAAAGTGTTAGTTATCTTTCGAAAACCAGGTTAGTTCAAGATTCTTATATTCCTTTCAATTTAGAGTACGTTCGCTATGAAGCACACACCCTGAAATTCTAGCAATTTCGCGACCGCGTCGCTTGAAATAAAAATAAAATCAAACCATTGCGTGGCAATGCCTAAAAGACCGCGAAAATTTATTCTGATGCCCTATCTGCCTAAATAAAATATTTTTGTTGTTTTTCGTGTCTTCATTGTTATTAAAGCTGTTTTCTAAGTTACAAACATGAAATTGAATTGTAAGGAATTCGCCATTTTCTCTTTGATATTTCACATGACTGTTTTCCTTTGAAACAATTTTTCAGCATTCTCCTGGCTCCAAACGAAACTTTTCTTTCTACCGAGTTGTGTGACTTTGTTAAGAATTGATATTTGAGAAGACTTGACAAATTTTGCAGCTGACATTGTGCCCGAGGGCTGTGTTATTTAAATTTATGTGATTAGACGACTTCCCCATCATGTGACCACCTGCGAGCATGAAGAGTTGATTCTCTTCTCCCTATGATATTGCCGCGCTTCCCAACAAAAACTTGGAACCTCTGCAGTGGGGCATATGTAATTTTGCTGCGGCCTACTATTTTTCGTCATTTAAATTATCTGTCTTTATGTTGTTCATGTGCAAAGGTACAACATGCCACATATTTGAGTGGTGTTTATACCACATCTGGGGAATATTTTAACAGTATGTAGGTTTCTTGAGACACTTTGCAGTGCCTGCAAATTATCATTTTACAAAAAGTGTCCCCTTCATTGCAAAGGTACTCTATTTTGACAATTTGAGTTTTCTATTGTCAAACCTTTGAGGAAAAAACTGTATAACTTGCACAAGAGATCTTCAATCCTTTCGCATATGTTTTATATTTTTTGGATGGTTATAATTTAATTTGGATCATAGAATTTCAAATCGTCATTGCAATCATTTAAGTCATTTCTCTAATGATACTTTGCCAAAAGGTGAACGATTATCAAAAATATTGTTCTTTAGTAAGTTCTTTAGCCACAAACATCTATAATTTTTGATCTAGGAACTTTCCAAAGAATTGCATTTTTTTACTACAAAATTTTCTGATTAAAAAAATTTGAGTATATACAATTTCCCTTCAATTTAATGTAGTTATATCTTAGTTTATGAATGTGTTTACATAATATTACAGTTTCAAAGTAGCACAATTGGATTTGCACCTGCCCATTATAGCTTAACAATACCTTGTGAAGAATTTTAAATTTTTAACAATTTTGTAATAACCAAGTAACAAAAACTTGATTTTGATGATTGCTTGATTTTATAGACCTTTTTGCTTTTCTTTCATTCAACATTACTTCTCTTCTCTTCAGCTATTCATTGTAATTGTTTCCAATGAGTTACAAAAAACAAGGTTAGTTCCACTTTAAGATATTTCTTTTCATCTACCTATAACACAGATATTTTACTTTTCATTCAATGGAAGTAGTTAACAACCTTGACAAAACATTTCTTGATCTTTGGATTCTGACCATTTTCTACCTTACCCTATTCTATATTCTTATTAACAATACGATTTCTATCAAAGTGGTGAAGTTGGTCCACTCGGCAAAGCCCCTAGCATAATTCGATGTTTAGCTCGATATAATCCATATGGTCGAGATATTAGGTGTTTTTTCACAACAATTTTGCAAATACT